>JASANG010001851.1:0-48365 GCA_030248215.1 Enoplolaimus lenunculus
TTAAACGTGCAAACGCATGTGTGAGGCATGTTTGTCCTAGTATGTATAATTTAACGCGAACCTTTAGTTTAATGATAATTTAATGTTGAGCCGTAAAATGAAAGAACTTGATTGTGGAAAATCATATACCTTAAGATAATAGAATCGTATACGACACCGGCGATTACCTTTTTCTGCTTTCGATTGTCTATTTCTTGACTCATCAGTAGCTTGAATTGTTGGCTGTTCGCGGAGTTCATCGGCTCAAATGGGGAATTCCACGGTGTAACCAGATATTATCAGCTTCCGGTAAAAACCTATGTCAGTTTCTATTGTTATAGAAATTTTGTAACTTTTAGGATCACTAATGAATCGCGAAGTTTCACATAAATTTTAACAATCCCAGTGATTATGTTATGTCTCATTTGATTGTCAGAAAAGTAGCACATCTTTGAAACTTTTATACTGTAATATCCTGTTTCTCTTCCTATTATTTTGATCACTGTTTTCGTTATTTTTTAGCATCTGTTTACACCCTGTAGGATTCACGCTCCGCTTTTGACATGATATGTTGTGAAAACTGCAAGACGTGAGGTGTTTTCGGGGAATTGAGCGAGCTTCTATGTATTCCAGTGGTAGTGATATGGGAGTTAATAATCGATAGGCTTGACTCGAGGTCGCGTCATGGCAAGAATAAAGATTCAGTGCATACGGTGTTAACAAAAATTTTATTAGAACCCTTTTGTACTGGCTGGCGTGAAAAAATTATGAAAACACTTACGTAAAAGAAACATTAATTGAAGATATACACAAAATATTTATATGCGTAGACTTGCACTTTCATTAATATTAATTTCCGACGCCTTCTAGCATTCAAAACGCGAAATCTGTCATTTTTTTACGGCTTGCGGAGACCTCGCGTGGAAGAAATATTATTTAATACGAAAATTTTGAAATTTAATTTGCAAATTTTAGCTGCTGTATCAATCGAGAGTATTATTAATATTGTTAATTGGAACGATGTTTAACAATTCGTGGTTATTTGATGCGCTAAAACGTGAAACTAACACTGCATCAGGAAACGAACAAAATATCGATGTTAACAAATTTACTAATTTAGTTGAACAATTATTGCAAAATATTGACCATTCTGTGTCGCAAACAAGCGGTGAGCAATTATCCAGTTTAGCGCGACACGAACCTGCCTTACAACGTGCAATACCATCAGCATCTGGTTTCATAGATAGTAAATCTTTGGTGGGTGACGATTTGTCTGGTCAACGCGAATTTAAATCTGAGTTAAAACGTACGTTTCCAGTATTCCAACCCAGTGGCGAAACTAGAATTTTGGAACCAAATCAAAGGTCTCGGCGAACTATTTTGGGTGATTATCATGAATTGGCGAAATCGAATCATCCAATTGTAGACTCAAATTTGATGCCAGGGCCTAGTTGGAATTGTCTGGGAAATGTGGAATGTGCTAATTTTACGGGTTCGACGGAATGCGCCGGTGCGTCGTTAGGGGATTTTCTACAGTCGGCAATTAATCGAGCTGCGGTAAATCGTGCAAATCCTTATGGGTTTGATCGGACGTCGGTAAGCAGCGCGACCAATGATTTGGTAGGCCATGCGAACGCGGAAGAGGCGCCCAAGCGGTTTTCGGATTGGATCAGTGAGTTTCAGACTGTGCTTGGTGCTACGCATGATCGTAGTTCCCATTTTTCGAATTTGGGTTCGAGACAGCAGATAAACAATGAAGAGGTGGCGTCTGTACAAGAGGAAGGGTTTACATCGGCAGGTGCAAAGCGGCCATCATTGGGAACTGGACAACATCAACCTTTGGGTATTGGGAAACTTCAGAGCTTGACTGATGGAAAACTCCATCGCTTGGGAACTGGGAAAGTCCCTCCCTTGGTAACGGAAAACGTCCAATCTTCGGTAGCAATGAGAGTACCACACACGGAACTCGACCTACCGCCGTCGTTGTTACCGAAACCATCACAGTATGTCGATTTGTTGACTCGAGAGCTAGAAGCGGACGCAGTGCCTACGTACGGCAGGCCTCCGACATTGTCGCCGGTTTTAATTTACCCGACGGAACCGGTAGAGTCTGAAGAATTAAAACTGGTAAACAGGGGAGATGCCAGAAATTCAGAGACTAAAGCTGAAAACCAGGCTCAGTTTAATGAAAAATATCGAGAAGCGGACTCTGAATGTGGTTGGAAACGAATTATTGGATCGGGCGCTTATTGGTCGGGCAAACCTCGAGAGTTGCGGGTAAGTCCTGGTGGTGGTGGTGGTGTTGAACGTAAGCTTATCATGAGCAAATCGGAAAATCAAGAGGGAGAAAGCGTGACTGGCAAAGACAGAGCAGAAGTGAGCGAAGAAGTAGAAAAACAGGGCAGAGAAAAAGAGAAAACGAGCAAAGAAAATGAACAAACGAACAAAGAAAAAGAGACTATGAGCCAAGAAAAACGTAAAAAGAACAAAACAGAAGTATGTACATCGGACGGCGTTAAATTTTGGTCCGATAAACTCTGGGAGACGCAGATAAGTCCTAGCGATGCTGGTGAAATCACATGTGACATGACTGAGACTGAAAATTATCAGGCGGAAAGATTGAACGGCAAAGAAAAAGAGAAGATGAGCAAAGAAGTTGAGAAAGTAAGCAAGGAAACTGCGGAAATCAACGAAAAGATTGAGAAAATGAGCAAAGAAAACGAGCAAATGAATAGAGAAACAGAGATGAGTAAACAACGACAGAAAATGAGCAGAGAACCATTAACGAAATCGAATGAGGCTAAGTTTTGGTCAGACAAAGTCTGCCAGTGGGAGATTAGTCCAACTGATGTTGGCGGACACAAGCTGAAGGTGCGGACTGGCAACGAAAAAACGGAAATGATCAAACAAAGCGAGAAAAGCAGCAGCGGAAAGAAGAAAATGAGCAACGATAACGAGCAAACGAACAAACAAAATGAGAAAATGAGCAACGAAAAAAAGAATACGAGCAAAGAAAAAGGCGATATGACCAAAGAAGAAAAGAAAACGAGCAAAGAAAAAGAAAACCTCAAACGGTTAGAAGACCTGATAAGGCAAGTGGATCAACCGGAACTACGGAAACAGCTGCAAGAAGAGCTTAAGCGGTGTTTAAACGAAGAATGTCTTGATGATAAGATGAGTGGTGAAATGAGTCCAAAGAGCAAACAACACTCCCAGACCGGTGCTTATGAACTCAATACGCATGGTGAGGGTCGGGTATCAGCGCCTGACAAATCTGTAGGGGCGAGTTGGTGGGAAAATTCGAGCGGCGAAAATTTGAAGGAAGATAAGCGAATTGAACAGCAGAGACAGACAAATCCAGATAACACCTGTGTGATTCCAAAGCAAAGACAGGAGGACAATCACGAATTGGGACGTCAAGCGAAAATAATTTTACAACAAAGTTGCGATTATATACAGAAAAACAAGAAAGTTGAACAACAAAGTCCGAAAAATATATCAGGAAACGAGGAAACTCCACCAAAACATCAAGCAATTGCACCAGGAAACACCGAAATTGTACAGAAAAGCCAAAAAGTTGGCCAACAATACCAGGAACTTTTGCAGCAAAAGCATCTAATGGCGAACACAAACGAAAAACCAGGACAAGGTTGCAAGGGAATTCCAGAACAAATCAAGAAAATTCCGCTGCAACAAATGGAACAAATTTCACAGCAGAAGGAAATTGTGCAACAAAACCAGAAAGTTACGCAGAAAAACCCGAAAATTCTACAACCAAACCAGGACCTTTCGCAGAAAAAACAAGGAGTTTCTGTACAACATGGTGAAATTGTACAACAAATAAAGGAAACTCCACAAAGAAAACAAGACATTCTACAACAAAATATTAAGGAAATTGTACCGAAAAATCAGGAAATCCCGCAACAAAGCCATAAAATTCCACCGGAAATTCAGCAAATTGATCCGAAAAATGACAAAATTGCACACGCGGAAAACAAAAAAATCTTGTCAGAAACGCAGAAAAGTCCAGTAAAAATCAAGGCGGCAGAATTGGAAGTTACGCGATCCAAAGACAAACAGTCAGCTGAAAACGAAGCAAACGATGCCGCTTTACGGGAACAAGAATTAAAACAAAGATTGCTTGAGGAACTCGAAAAGCATGCAGCTACTCATGATAAGAATTCAACAGATAATAACACGGCACCTAATACAGTTGGTTGCGAAAGCGAGAGTAAAACCGTCAAAGCATTTGCTGAAGATAGTACTGATCCACAACTGCTGCGATCCATTAGAGGCATTGCTGATAAACATTTGCCTAATGGAGTTGTCCAAAAAGATGAACAGGTTCAGGGCAGATTGTCAAGCAAATCGGAAGGAATTCCAGTGAACCCTGTGGAAAATGTGAAATGCGATGGAGTAAAACCATTGGACAGTTTACTGCGCGCACCTATTTATACTAGTGACTTGAACCAAAATCAATTGTTTTGGGGTGGTTTTGGGCAGAAACAAACGTTTAACAACATTTTGGACATCAATTTAGATCTCAGTTCACCAGTTGGCATCAAAGAGTTGAAAAAAGACGTTGGTGATGGTGACTGTGGGACGGAACTAGTGAAAAAATCTGGCGCTGGTGAGAAAAGCATTAAAAGTCTACTGGATGTAGATATACTTCACCTGATACCACCTACAACGTCACAGATTAGCGAAAAATTGGCAAAAGTTATGCCAAATGAAACGGTCGCGATGCAACAACAAATTGGAACTGAACCGAAATCGGGAGAATTAAGGGCGGGTAGCAGGACCACACTTTGTTTAGACAAGGCGACAGAAAGCCAGTCAAAGTCACAGAATCGAACAAGCTGCATGAACAGCTCAGTATTGCATAAAACAGCAACAGCAACAACAACTCCAACACCAACAACGGCAACAACAACAACAACAACAACAACAATAACAACAACAACTACTACTACAATAACAACGGCAACGACAACAACAACAATAAAAACAATAAAATCAGCAACAGTATCAACAACAAAAGCGACACCAATAACAACAACACCACCAAAAACAGCAGCAACAACAACAACTGTAACAACATTAAGCATGCCAACAGTAATAACGCCGCGACCAGCAACAACAAAAATAACAACCACCACCACAACAACAAGTGCAACAACACCAACAACATTACCAACATCAGCTACAATGCCAACAACGACAAGAATACGAACAATTGTGAATAAAATATGCGAAACGTTGAATGAACAAAATGAAACGAAACAACTATGGCGAAAGCTACAACTAGAAATCGAACGGAAAAAGAAGACGAATGTGGTGGCTGATCCCAAGGATCAAGGTGCAAACACGGCAGGAGTTAAAAAAAATGCTGCAGAGGTAGTTAATACCTCTTGCAATAATCCAAAGGAGACAAAACGCAAACGGCCAAGTCGCTTTTCGGATTATCCTCCAAAACCGCCTATAATCAGCATTGACTTAGATGTTTCGCCGGCGAAGAAGCTAAAGAACGCAGATGTAGGTGGTGTTGGCTTAAGTTGTGGTGCTTTAGTACCTGAACGGGTAAATGAAAAGGGAATGGCCTTGGGAGCATTGGAAGCTCAGCCGATTACTGCTGGTACAATTCCAAAATATTGGGAACGGTCAGCACCATCGAGCAACTTGCAACTCAACCAAAATGCACTAAAACGTAAGCTGGACACACCTGAACCAGTGATAGCAACTAAAAATTATAAAGGCAGGAATTATCGGATTGCGGTTACCGAAGACGAATTAGCTGGCGAAATTGCTATTTTACCTCAAGCATCTGCTGTGAAATTAATTGATTTGTGTGACGATACAGATCAACGTGAGGAAATTGGAGGCGGCAGCCAAGGTAACTCCCGTGCTAGGGACGAGATTTATACTGAAATTCAAGGCAATACTGGGCGAGTTATAGGTAATAATCTGGATATGGAGGCTGAAATTGATTTTTCACAAGAGCGGCAGGCATTTGTGGATAATCAGATATCACAACAGCAAGGTAGGCGAACGCTTTTTGGAAATGTACTAGGGTGGCAAACAGTTGAAGAAAGGACAAAATGTTTTAAGTCGGGATTCGAATATTTGTTGCGAACAGCATCTGCGCCAGCGCAACAACAACAACAACAACTCTCTGTATTATCTGGTCCCGTAATCAGTGATATACAACCAGAAACGACAACAAGAAATGTGGTTGTGCAAGGATTTTCGGTGGCAAATAGGTTTTTACACTCCAACCCTCCTGTCACCAGTTCTCAATTTAAATCTGGATTCGAACATTTGCTGCAGTCTGATCAAACGATGGATACGGTGGGTTCGAACCAGAACCCTGGCGGCAGTGGTTTGCCTAGGTTTACTCAGATATTACCGGATTTTGATCCTTTGTCGAACTGTGGGACAGTCCCTGTTACTGCAAAAGCAATTGCCAATATGCAGCCTACGAATTTATCTTCTCAAACTACTATAATTGCTCAACGTGAAACCACAAATATCGCCGTTCAAAGTTCAACCTTAACTTCGGAGGCGCAAGATTGCGTAGTATTATCTGCGCAACCTGTTATGAGTACATTTCAATGCTCCGCAGTTGACGAATCTCAGACAACAAATCAATTCAGTCAAGCAGATATTTCGAGGATTTGTGATAAGGTAAGTGTGTCAGGATGCGACCGGATATACGGCTCCGGCAAAAATCGATATCCGGCTCCGGTATTTTATCTTGCCGGATATTTTTTAAAATTTCATAAAAATGAAACCATCATTTGTATTTATGCCAACTACCGTGGAACTGATTGACTTACCTTTACACAGTTTTTCTGTCATACAGGAAATGTAAATGTTTACATGTGCCCATATTCGATCACATATTTAAACATAGAATAGTGGAATAAAGTCATTGTTAATGTGTTAAAAATTCATCACCGTGAGACGTTAAGCTTTGTTACGTAAAGCCTTTGGATGTCTCAGGCCACGGAGAGAAAAGTTGTTAGCTCCATTGTGATATTTGAATGCCGTATAGTATTAGATTGAATTAACTATCCGGTTCCATCGGAATATTAGATTATCCGGCTACGGCTCCGGCTCCGACATTTTTTGGTATCCGGTCGCACCCTCGTGTGCATATCGCTGCAGAGGTAGATCTGTGGGGCGGGTTGACCTTTTCGGATCAAAAATTTTACAAAATATGCTAAGGTGCCCTATTTTTTGCGAAATCTTACTTTTGCACCACTAGAGAATGATGTGTGTTTGGTTTCTCGCTTGTAACGCTCGCGAAGTTTCTTTCAGTCTATATCGTGCACGACTGGTCAAATTTGGACTCGATCTGTCGCTGCGCTTTATTACCATTAGTCTCGCGGCCAGGAAACCCAAGGTCCCCCTGACCAGTGCAATGGGGTGCGCTATGATTCTACCGAAGTATCTGCCAAACTGCTAATTCTGTGTCAGCTTTACGCCAAGCTGCACGTAATAAAGCTTAACATCGCGCGCAGTCTACTATTCGGTGTTTTGTTGCATTGCATTCAGTTGCAATATATGCTTGGTTCATGTTACTTCTAAAGGGCATCCAGTTGTCCCGTGATAAATAGATACTACTATTTATATTAGAAGTGGCTTAGAATTAAAGCTATTATTTTCACTTAATCTTCGGCTTTAGTTTTGCACTTATTGTTTGCTGGAGCCGGATGTGTGGTCGCCCTTTGGCTTATACCCCATAGCTCGCAAACAAAATCTGAGAGGGCTTTACCCAATTTTGGCTGTGAAAGTCATAGACATAACAACAGGGACCCAAAGCGATAGAATTATTGGCCACATTTTTTGACGCATGAGACAAACCAGCATAATTTAACTACAACAATTCCCAAGTCGAGGACGTTTTAAAAAGCTACCTTCTATATCGTAAACAACAAAAACTACTTTCAGGGGCGTCAGTAGTTTAAGACTGTATCCAAACTTAAGCTTTGTTATCCCTACATGTTTGCCAAATTGTTTTTGTGAAAATATACTGTTAGCTTTTAAGTTGATAACACTATTAACTACAGTGGGATTTAAGTTACATCTACAATACAAAATCGAATTTTGGAAAACACTGGATCTGAACTCCGTACCTTGCCGACTGAATTCAGTGTCTTATCTTACAGGGCAACTTCTGTCGCACAAACGTTACTCGTACTGTTCAAGACGTGTTGACGCGTTAATATATCGCGAAACTATATGTTTATATAGTATATATAAATACAAAACTGTTTCGTACATGAAAAATTTTACACAAGATTAAAAATAGGTCTTAGTGAAAACAAGCGGACTATTGAGCACTACCCTGAGGGTTTACCTTTTAATCCTGCTTCCACGAAATCTAATTTTTGGCCATATTACTGTTGACACCTTTTAAAAACAAAATCGTCGACGAAGAACAATATAGTTTATTGAGACGAGGCTGTGTCTTTTCTGAGCCTAAGCCTAACGGAAGTTTTAAATTTTCTGGATTTAGATTTAAATGTTTTTCCTTCAATATATTGGATTAGGTAAATTGTTTAGTTTTTGGCTTAGCTATCTTGAATGCAAATTTTCTGCAAATTATCAGGGAAAAAATTGGAGCTCAAGTTTTTGTTTCACACGAAAAGCCTTCGATTTTTTCCCTGATAATTTGCAGAAAATTTGCATTCAAGATAGCTAAGCCAAAAACTAAACAATTTACCTAATCCAATATATTGAAGGAAAAACATTTAAATCTAAATCCAGAAAATTTAAATGTTTTTCCTTCAATATATTGGATTAGGTAAATTGTTTAGTTTTTGGCTTAGCTATCTTGAATGCAAATTTTCTGCAAATTATCAGGGAAAAAATTGGAGCTCAAGTTTTTGTTTCACACGAAAAGCCTTCGATTTTGTTCAGTGATCACACCCTGAAAACACCATTCTTATTGTTGAGTTTCGGGCGCTAAGCGACGTGGCCTTATTTGCATAGAGATGTAAGACACGTTAACTAGGGATTGCTTTAATTTGTGTAGTGCGCATAAAGTCACGCGGGTTGTTCACCATATAGGTATACAATAATGCAATATATAACCTACAGTATAGCAGGGATGTGCTGTCTCTGTCAAAAATCGACACCGAGATCGAGACTTCTTTGTTTTGGTCTCGGTCAGTTTTGGACCGTTGCCGAAAACAGAACTACAACACACGCAAAACAGCAAAAAAAATTATACCTTAATGTGGCGTCCCAATAACATCTGGTTTCGTTTGCAGTTCAGTTGATTGGTATTGAGAGCAACGTAAAAATCGTGTTACTGAAAAAAATTTATTTTCAAAAGGCAAGTACAGATAAATTTTTGTATTGCTTTATTTTTAAGTTTACCGTTAGCGAATTATTTTGCAATATGATAACAATGATTGCTAAAAATATTAAAAACTTAACATCGAAAAATATACATGTAACTGAAATCTTTTTATTGAGAACGTTGAACAGAAAAACGGGAACTTGTTTTTTCGGTTGGTCCCGGTTTGAAACATTGTGACGCAGAAAAACGAGACCGAGACCAGACAAATAACCAAAACTTGCCGAGACCGAGACCGCACATTCCTGCAGTATACTAATAGCAACATCTTGATATGTGGCGCAGTTGGTTAGCATGTTGATTTGCGGTTATATAGCACGTGATTGGGGCTCCAAATTTTCAAAATCGTTTTCAGTCCAGAGTTTCTAATATATATGTTCGTAACGGTTAAAAGCGGTGACAATAATTCCATAGCCAATTTTTTGCTTAAAGTTACTTTCTAGCGCAAATAAAAATGGAGAAATTTATTCATAAGCAATATTGTACCAAAAAGGCCTACAATAGGCTTTAATATATCGGAAATGGTTGGAAATTTTGGTTTTTTTTCAGCATTAGTCGTCTAAATTTAGTGCTGCTCAGATTATTGTAAAGCATATAAAAGCGTTTGTGTTGTCGTCGCTCCTGGAATTATGTGGGGATTTGCCCGCCCTATTGCTTTTTCAATACGCTCCAGTTCAGTATCGCATATATATATAAATGTAAAGCCTGAGCAGGAACAGTTGATTTTCAGATCAAACAACAATTACGAGAGGCTTCGCTACAAAAAACAACACCGGCAGCTCCAAGTCAAACTGTAAACATCTGCCCTCAACCAACTCCGATGTCAAACTTTCAAAGCAACTGCGAAAAACGAGCCAGATTAGAGCGTTTGAAAGCAGCACTTAATGAACGCTTGATTGAGTTGAACCAAAATCAAGAGTCGAAAGTGACCAAGGATGTTGCGTCGAAATTACTTGAATCTACTGCGTTTAAAGCGAGACCAAACGTTAAAGTTGATACTGACCAATGCGGTATGCATCGGGAAAGATCAAAGTTAACTAGCGGTTGTGAAATAGTGAACGTTAGCTCAGCTGAGGCAATTTGGGATAAGGACAAAGGTAGCTTGAATGACGCAGGAGGTCTAAGGTCTACGATGATGTGTGCGCCTAGGTTTGGATCTGAGTTGGAAGATCTCAAAATTGAAGTACGGCAATCAAATTGGGAACGAAAGGAAAATTCAAAATGTCATGATGGATCAGATTCAAGTACAGGACAACAAAGCACCAGTCCTTCGAGGGCGATTGTGATTGAATTTAGAGAACTGGATGCGAGTTGTCGAAATGTTCGCGATATCAGAACAGTTTTTGAGAAATTGTTGCAACATCCGGATTCAGTGTTGAACCGTGAAAGCAGTAAGCGACGGAAAGTCGAACAGATTGTGAAACATTTGGATACGTTAAGCGATTGTGATTGGCAGGACGGAATTGATGAGGCGGTGTTGCAAACGCTAATACGATTCGCTAATAAGTTGATAAGGGAGTTGGTGAAAAAGTGAAATATGCAATTTGTTGGATAGTTGGTATAATGGAAAATGTGATAGAATGTGAGTGAAAACTATATATTTTACCCGTTCCCGCATTGAGCATACTGGAAGCAACTAATTATAAACTTTGTAGGTATAATCGTTTCACACTGCAGTGTTTAACAATTTGTACGTGTGTGCAGTCAAAATCTCCTCTGCACAATTCGTATGAACACCCTTGGACTCGTGCGTCAAGCTGTAATAATCGAGAGGTTATGGTGATTCATGTGTAAATGAGGGGCGAAGCGTTTTTCTGCGGGACTTCAACAGATTAAGCTTTAGCTTTAGGCTAATTTTTTGCTTTGGTTTATTAGGCTTAACTATATGCTTATCGTTACGCTTACACTGTAAAAAATTGGGAGTCAAATTGACTTTCCTTGAAATAGGCCTTTCCTGACTATACAAACTGAGCCAAATTTGACTACACCAGAGTCAAATTCAATTCACTGAATCGCTCAGTGAGTCCAATTTGACTCGGGCGGAGTAAATTTGACTCATTTTGTGTAGTCAGGAAAAGCCTATTTTCGAGTGAGTCAATTTGACTCCCCATTTTTTACAGTGTAGGTTTTGTGCTTTCTGAACTACAGAATCTTAAGCATTTTTGTTCATTGTGACATGTTTTCTGCATGGTTTATTTTGAGATTTGGAGCTTCCGACACATATTACTACCTAAAAATGCTGCTGCCTTATATGGGGTACAACCGGAGGTCTACTTACCGGCTTGGCTCAGTAGAATTTGTACCGAAGGCTCCTGCAATTTCGATAGACATTTTTCGATTGTTAATACTTTAGAGGAACTGTGGAATATCTGTTATTACCAGATTTGTCAAAAATGTGTTTAAAACTAAATTTTTGGCGATACTTTAAGACTAAGGCAAAAATAGTCTACAGCTTGAGCTCACTCTATTACAGTACCGCGGAAAAACATTCCGATCCTGTTGTGTACATGGGCCCTGTAGCCTATAGCCGTCACTGGTATTTATTTTTGGCATCGGATTTTACTCGTCGCAGATACTCCAAGCGAAAGTGAAAACCGGAGTCGTAGGTCAACTAATTTTGCCGGAGGCCTAGGTGAAGAAAGATTACGCCATAACAACAGTGTTCAATTTTGAAATATGAACATTTGCAAAGTAGGTATGTCAACAAGTCGTTCATAAACTGTTTTTTAAAGTTGTGCAATCAAAACTTTCAAAATTGCCTCAGTACCTTAGAAACCAACTCGCTGAACGGCGCAACTGTTATAAAAAAGAAATTTCACTACGAGATTGCCGGAAACTTGGGTATACCCAAATTATGAAGGGCCACTCAGTAAGCAAATGATGTTAGTTTGCGAAATTTTTATATTTTAGTCGCATTAAAATGGTACGTTTTACCAATATGGAAACTGATGCGCTATAATTGGTAATTAATGTCAGTCACAGTGTAACTCGATTGCTCTTCTGGACTGCAGTTTGAAATGGAGATGAAAAAGCAGAGCCAGCAGGGTGCAACCGGAGGTGAAAAATACCAGAGCTGGAGGTCAACGAAACTTGCTGGAGCCGGAGGTGAGGCGAAATTAGGTAGTAAAAACGACGGTTACAATTAATTATTTTTATCCAATATTTGCAAAATGGAAGCTTTCCAAATTGCGCCGAATTGCTAAGTGCTTTATAAGCTCACTGAAAGGTATACGACTTCTGTAAAGAAATTTCAGTACTAAAATTACGCAAAAGTTCGGTTTTCTGCAGGAGCCGGAGGTAAATCTCCGGTTTACCCAGCTGGTTTGAATATTAAACCTGAAAGTACATCTCACATGAAATATATAAAAAATATTTCAAGGAAAACCTGAAGAGTTTATATCTGTCAGCATGGAGGCCCATGTTACTTTAAGGCGTGTCCAGGTTTCTGGTGGGTTTGGCGAACGCATTTATATACAACTTTATCCGCTATTCGGTAATTATTAAGTCAACATTTTTTACTTTCCCAAGTTCCATTATCCAAAAAGAAAAACAGGTGTAAAACAGGCTGCAGCCACGATTAGAAAATACCACACAAACGAAACTGGAAAATGAAAATATAAACCAGTCTGGTAAAAAATACCGGATCTAATAGACTGGGATCGGGTAGTGAAATATACAATATGCGAATGACGGTACCCCGGTTGCACCCTAGTAAAAAATATTGACCATAAACAATAAGTGTTGTAGAATCATGACTTACTGAGTTTCAAAACAATTTAGTACGGGTCGAGAAATAAAGGTTTAACTATAGTTAATTTTAGCCAATATCTTCACTATGTTGTTAATTTGTTTGGTTTTACGCTAATGGGTCATCCACGTTAAAATGCACGCGCCGATGTAATAAATGTTCCACCCACCCCATTAGGAACAGCATCAAAATACACATACTAGCTGGAGGCAAGGTACAGTTTCATAGCTGTACTTACATAGTGTTAATTGTCTAGACTCTGTCGGAAGGGACTCTGGATAAATACATGTTGTCTGTAGGTTATCAGGACATTACGTTAGCACACGCGCACACATTTAAAAAGACATGCTATGCACACATATTTACACGCATCATTCAACGCAAAAAAATTGAGTCCCTTCTGAAGGACTATGGACAATAACAGTTCCCGATAATGATGTCAGGACAAGTATATATTTAGGCCTAGAGCATATTCATTGTGTAAAGGTTCAGACAATGACATATTGACATCTCAGACAGCGTATAAAGAGAGTGGGTAGGGACAACGTGGGCACCCAAAAGGGAGGGACATTTTTTACAAATGTGCGTGCATTTTAACGTGGATGACCTATAATTTTTTGCGAATTTTCGGAAATTCTTTCCTGAAAATTGCGACAAAAGTAGAACGAAACGCGTTCAAACAGATAAATTTTGCAAAATTATGCAAAATTTCACTACCGAAATACGAAACCTCCGGCAAAAATTTTACCGGAGCCGGAACCCGATTTTCTGCCGGAGTCGGAGGCAGACCTAATTGTACCCTAATCCCAACGTCAGGCAGATCTTCCTGTGCAGCCAATCCGTACTGTAGTGACCCGAATAAGAAGGGGGCACGAATTTATTTGGCCTCTCTCCAGAGGGTATCCACCTGTTATTCGGTTACGGACTGTTATTTATTTTTAACCCACGCTCTGCCACCCTTCGTTACTGATATATCCGGTACGCAACTATCCGCTGAATTAAACTTTTTTATTTGTCTTGCGTCAATAACTTGAGCGATAATGCAATGTGATACTTAGGAATGCGTTTCAAAAATTAAGGCATGCATTTCTTCATAGCGCTTTCTAAAATTTTAAAGAAAAAATGGCGGATGCATCGATATTTTAACGATCTTGGATGAAATTCGTAATTTTTATTGCATATCGAACAACTGCAGCGTATTTAATGAAAACTTGCGAGATTTTTTGCAAGTCAAAATATATTATCGGGGTGTAACCAGATATCCGTTTCCGGTAAAAATCGGTGTCTGTTTCCGTTGCCGTTCGAGAAATAACGGAAATTATGTTATTTTTACGTTCAAAATTAGTTATGAATCACGTATATAACTCGCAATTTTTTGTTACAGATATGCTATAATTCTTTGATACGAAATAAGAATTCCGAAATCCATCCAAAATTTTGCCCATGTATAGAACAGGGCCGGAACAGTAGCATAAGCATATTCCCAAGCCTAAGCGTATGGATGAGCCTATTCCTAAGCATATTCCTAGGCCTAAGCTTAAGCCTAAGAGTATGGATAAGCCTATTCCTAAGCCTAAGCAAAAAATAGTCTAAAGCTTAAACTGACTCTATCATAGGCCCTCCGGAAACGATCCGGCCCTGTTCTATAAATGGGCCCACAATTTTAAAAGAATTTGATGTATATATCCGCCATTTTTTCTTTGAAAATTTTAAAAGATCGTTGAATTTATGCACGCCACGCTTACGTTTGCAGAAAAATAACATTTTTGAAACTTTTAGACTTCAATATCCGTTTTCCGGTCCCGCCATTTTGATCACTATCGGTTTCCGTTATTTTTACAATACGTGTACACCCTGTACCTATATTACCCATCGTACTATGACTAGCATGCTTCTTGTTTAATTCAACCAAGTTCTAACATAAGCATTGACATTTAAACCTCAGCTGTTTAGGTTTCCAACCTTAAAACCAAAAGTGCTGATTTATTTCGTAATACTAAAAATGCTGAAAAAATTTTCAACCGCCATAACCTTTATCCGTCACAAATTTCTAAAAATATTTCTCTACTATGTTTAGACTCTTAACTCAATATTTTCGTTTTTTAAGTGTTGTCCGGCAGTTCAGGTTGCATAATGAATGTGATGTATAGACAGGTGATTTTTAACTAATTTTTAACACAAAAACACAATTTTCAATATTTCTATAACGGAAACGGCCCATGTTACTTTTAGGGCCGTCCCGATTTCTGGTGGGTCTATAGAAGAGTAGGCTTACATTCTAGGCTACATTTTTTGCTTAGGCTTACGCTTAGGAATACAGTTTTGCAACGGTTAGGCTTAGGCATACACTTAATCTACTGTTACAGCCCTAAAAGTAACATTGGCCACCGAAACTGTCAGCGATTTTTTCTTTTTTTCCGGAGACGGATATCCGGTTACAGTCTGTTTAGTGGCATATATAAATCTAATCTACGACTAATTTTAATCTCTAAATCACCGTCTCTCAGTGACTAATATTATTTCGAATAAAATTTTTAACTTGTCATAGATATTTTAACTAAGAAAATTCTGGCTTAATTTTGTAACTTCGAAAACGGCTTGCACGCTAAGCTAAAGGAGTTAAAAGCTGCTAATGCTCTGCTAAGGTACATTCATGCAGCTAGTTGGTAGCTCCACTCCGACAAGTCAGCTTAGCGGCACCTTTCTATCCACTGCACTGAGAGCGCGACTGCTGTTTTGGCCGCCGTTGAAGCATTATTAGAGCTTTGCTTGCCAGTATTCTGTTGGTACAACCAAAACAGCTAACGCCAGCTTATGAAAGTGTTTGTTTGTTTGTTTGTTTGTTTGTTTGTTTTACTTGCGGTGACTTTATTTTTGCCCATCAGGCACATAGTACAAGAATAGTTTTTCTATACTTTAGCAAACACAACACAATTTTTCAACAGATTCAAAATATTTTGTAACGGAAGCAAACATGCAATGGCAAAATGTCAATATATAAATAGATACAATCAGAAATACTTTATCGTCAGTTATCACTCACTACTCGAACGGACACGCTAGACTGGTCTAAAACAGAATCAATAAAACTTTTCATGTATAAACTTAACGCAGAACCAAGGTTATATTCTACCAATGTCCAGGACTATATCGGTTAATAGGACATAGATATTCCTCGCTGTACGTTATACTGTCATTCAACTACGCCTAAGAAGGTAATCATGGAACTTAAAGATCTTACAAAACAAAACACGTCATCACAAAGGCGATTTATACTGGTCCCGGTTACGCGCACTTAGTTCTGTCACTGACTGAAGGCACAACATTGATAAAAATTTATTTATATACTCCATGCAACACGGCACATCTGCGACCTGGAAACGTATTCTCAAATGTGTGTAACACTTATCACCACTTGAAGAACGGTTGTCAAAAAAGCGGGCTACGCTAGCTACGAATCTAAAACTTCGAGCGACTTCAGAGGGGGAAAACTAAACTGCCAGCGTGCCTGCTATGGTCAGAAATTGTGGTTCGCTACAACACACAGTTGAGAATACGGCTCCTGAGTACAGCTACAATCGCATCTTCTGTAGTTCGCCTGTTTGAAAACATATCCTTTACGAACGATTGGTGCTCAACAACTTTTTTGAAATTAAAACTAAGGGTTAAACCGGGTATGCGTAGCCAAGAGTTCATTTCTATGTGCTCTAACGTTGTGTAAAAGTTTTTCTGCGAACGAGCATAGCAATCCAAAACATTTACCTGCAAAAATGCGTTTTTCTTGTTCCTACAGAGTTGCAGTAAAAATTATACCCATTTTTTACACCTTAACCAGCAGCGTACAACCGGAGCCGGAGGTCAACGAAACTTGTCGGAGCCGGAGCTGGAGGTGAGGCAAAATTAGGTAGTAAAACTGATGGTAAATTAGTTGATTTTATCCAAACTCTGCAAAATGTCGTTAACTTGTTTGGTTTTACGCTGATTTTCTGTGAAATTTCGGAAATTCTTTTCTGAAAATTGTGTCAAAAATTTTGTGCAAAATTACGCAAAATTTTACTACCGAAATTGTTGGAACCTCCGGCAAAAATTCTACAGAAGCCGGAGCCGGAGGCCAATTTTCTGAAGGAACCGGAAGCAGACCTCCGGTTGTGCCCTGTTAACCAGTATGCTTACGTTGAATTTCATTGGTTCATTGCCTGCCGTTAACTGCACCCGAACTTCGGCCGCAACCGCTATGATTTGCTCGTTGCTCGCTACTGGAGTCGACGAGTGTTCATTGGTCGAATTCAACTTCCATTCAATAAGCATTGTAGGCGGCGTCGTGTTCAAATTTTCAAAATTCAATATACGTTCGTCATTCTGTAAACTTACATTGCGCAACGCTTTATGTATACATTTTGACACAACAGTGACCCATAGCATAGCTATTCAATCCGGAGTACATATACAGAGAAATTAGCAATATTAATGGCATATCTTTGGATTCCTATCACTTTTGAAACACAGATCTACACATTGAATCCACAACGTGCTATACTACTCTCTTTCATTACAATACTCTAATAAATATATTTTTTGCGTTCATATTTCATATCTGCTCATTATTAATGTTACTAGTGGCTTGCAAGGCTTAGCTCAAAAACTTTCCGGAACCAGCATTTTAAATATTCAATGAACTTTTGTATTTAACGCAAACTTACACAAACATAGACACGCTTCACCAATCCGTACTCTGTCAACAGAACGTCAAACGAATAGTCCAAAATTCCGAGCACAACTGCAGTAGCTGCAATCGGACCGCACTCCTGAAATTGCTAACTGCACATACACATTGGAACATTTTCAATTCAAACACTAAAAATTTCGAATTATTCAAAATTAGCTCAAAACACGCATAATATATACCTTCAAGCTCTTGAACACTTCCAACCCACAGTTTTCGAAATTTTAGTATTTTAGCCTAACTTAGGCTAAGGATTAAGGTCAGTTTGGGGCACAAGCGTAAAAATTCGAGCGAGAAGTGTACAATACCATCATAATTCATTTAAAAATGCTAAAAATCTTCGTTTATTTGTACAGCCGAATCACGTCTTACTAAATATACAATGGCGTAACGAAATGCATCCGTGAACCTGGTATCGAAAAATCACTAAAATATTAGTTCTTCTACGCATATAATTGGCAAACCGTTAACGATGATTCAATAATGCAGTGTTTTTGTTTGACTGGTCGCGGGTGTCGTCTCTGCGTTTCTGTATCACTAAGCGTCTGTCTAATCTAAGCATGTCACTTACGCAATCCGCGACTGAAACTACACCGGCATACCTTCACAAAAAGACCAAAAAACAACTCTGCCGACAAATCTGAAACCGTTTTCGCGGATACTTTTCGATTGTTACAATGTTTCGCTCGTTGTTCCACTTCACGTGGAGTCCAGTCGACCACACGGCTGTAACCTTAAACGCATATTTCATCGAACATTTTTTTCCAACCATAATATATACACAAGGTCCGCAACAGTTGCGCTATACTTTTGGACAATAATTTGAATGCTTTCCGGTGTCGTTCGATACCGTCCACAATCCTAACAAGCTGTGAAAAACAAATTTCGTTTTAACACAATGGGTTATAGAAGTTTAGTGCATCATAATCTTCAATTACCTGTTAAATTTTAATGTAGGCTTATATACCCGCTTAGTGTTCGCAAACTGTTGTATGCATCAGCCGCAACACGATATATTTTAGAACATTTTTAATACGAATTCACTAAGTTTTTAATTTTTCATAAATTACAAGTTTACATAGACAGTGCTTAGCGAGATCAACCCTAACGGCTTCGCTATAAAAAGCCTTCTATATTCATGAATATATCTGCAATACATAGTCGCCAAACCAACACCACGTAGACCCCATATACTATTTATACAAAATCTACTTACCTAACGCAGCAGCCAGCAACCTGTGAACAACAATATCAGGATACCTACGGATCGGTGATGTAAAATGCGTATAGAACGGCACGTTCAACGCATAATGTCGGAATCTCATTGGATCTTTGGCGATTCCGGTGCAAAAATATTCTGCATTCTAAAAAAATTCAAAAAAGAAATAAATTAAATATAACTTAAAATGTAACCTTACAAGCTTCTATTTCGAAATATAGATAATATATATGTATGAATATATACTAAATTAACGTCAACATAAAGCATCATTTCAAGATAGTCTTTGCGTCAGGAAGCGACCGGATATGAATTTTCCGGATACCACAATTGGATAGTCAATGTTTAACCGGAACCCAAAAGCTTTTTAAAAATTATTAAGTAATAGAAATGCAATCACTTCAAAATATTTGATATATACATACTCCTACTTTTAAAGCCGTTTTATGATATTCGGCAACACTACATACCGCAAGTATCCGGTATCCGGTAAGCTTAACCTCTTTTAGGATTATATTCATGCTTAGGCTTATACCTCCTGATTTTGTTCATAGTCAGTTCTACACGTAGGCTCATGCCTCAGAATTTGGGACGTCACGGCCTGTTAATGATTTTTCTTTCCAATTTTAGCGAATATGTTTTATCGGCAAAGCGACATTTGGTGTGTTTAGTCAATCGAAAACTGAATAATTTTTCAAACATCTTGGCACTCTTATGAACCACGGGCAAGCATCTGTCTGGTTCCGGTATTAAATCAGGTATTTATTCACCGCATTTTCCGACATTCTCTGCGTTAACAATTTTGTTTCAAATCAAGGTGGCACCTGATTTATCTATACACAAGTTATTTAAAAGTTTTATTGTTTAAAAATGAAAAATATATGGCCGAACATCGGTGAATTCGGCTTTTGTAGTCTGCTTTTTCACAACCGAGTCCGAACCGCAATTGTTCGCCGAATCCGAGTCCAGTTTTGACAGATTTCTTGCTTTCGAGCCTAACAGGTAAAGCACGACTCTTGGGAAAATATTTGAATGATTCCGCGTATGGTCGTAACAATTTTTGTCACATGGCGATAAAATATATTTACTTTCTTCGCAGTTGTCATTTCTTACTTTCCGGTTTCGGTAAAAAATCCCGTGTCATTTTTCTTTCAGTTTCCGGTTGCATTTTGGTATTTTATAAATCCAGTTGCATCGTACCGCCAGCCCATACCCAATGGAATAGCAAACGGGAAAGATTTCAGGGATAAAAACCCAAAGTCCGACGATAACCGGTTCCGGCTTAACATGCGGCAAAAAACTGATATTCGTATCTGGTTCCGGTATCCGATATAAACCATGTAGGGTGCAGGTTTTCCTCGCTCACGTGAAAATGAAAGTATAAGCTAACAATTTATTTCAATTCAGTAAACGTATACTTTTGCGCTAGCCAAATATTTTCCAACAGTGCACTTGTATCAGGGTACAATCAGGAATTACAATTCAGGAAAATGAAAAATACAAGCCACCGAGAAATTCGTTTTAATTTTCTTTTTTTGCAATATTATAGGCGAAATATCACTAGTTGGAGTTAATACGAATGAAATTTATTTAATTTTTTACAGTCATTTTTAGTAAAATATCTTAATTTCCACCGACCAAAATTTAATACCGGAATTTTGAATTCCGGTACATATTTAACGAGACCGGAACGTCAAAAAATGCCGGAAGCGGAATTCCGGTTGCACCCTGCTCACTTAATAATGCCTCCTGGCCAAATCCTCTTTGGGATTATTGTACAATGGCTTCTAGACACTGTTTCTGTTTGCAACACATGAAACCCCCTCAGAGAAATGTTTATAGAGCGTGACCACCTTTAAAAATCCTGTCTACACCCATGCCCATACCCACCATTATTCTCCTCCGCCAAATATCTTTACATCCTGGCTCTATTTCTATCTGCCCCTTGTCACTCAGACACCAATCTATCAAGCACCAACCAACCAATTTCATTTTCACACCAATCAAAAACCAGCATTCACACACAGTCTCCAAACTGTCTGGCTTATAAACGGACGGAACCAGTTGCCTTCAGTTCCAAAAAAAAAACAAATCACTCAATAAGCGTCGTATATAACGACAGATGCAAACGGGATATATCACTGAAATTTATGCGCAAACGAGAAAAAAAGACACTTTTACAGATATTAAAAATAATCTTCTGACTATTACAGGCGTTAGAACAACCGGCTCGATCCTACAGGCCAAACAATTGACCGCTCATAGATGCATTTCTAAATGAAGTTTATCCCCTCGCGAAATTAAAATTCTGTCTCCGACAAAGCTCTGTGTTTTCTACGATGATTGATAATCGTAGTAGTCTACTAGTCTTATCTCAAAGACTGGCCGCCGGTTTCATGCAAGGTATTTTTTGGTTTTTAATTCAACGGCAATGATGGTTTTTTGGTTAGCGATGACGCGTAGACAAACTCCGATTCGGGCACACAGCCCGCTTTACGAAACACACCGACTGAGAGACGCCATGAAACTGTTCAAGTTTAATAACACCAACAGATATTTCATGGACACCTTTAACTTGCAGAGCTGGCTGCTGTAAGCCTTGACCCAAACTTGTCACGAGGAGACTAAAATCATTGATGTGGGACTGAGCCACTGCCTTGGCTAAGAGCTCGCTCTGATTTTATATAAAATAACAGTTTTTTTTCGTTATTGATATTTCAAAATAAGACCGGCACCGGAGCCAGATAAAGTACTATCCACCGGAACCAGATGTGAACCGAAAAGTACATTCGGAACTTAACGAACGTTTACTAAGTTTGCTATTCTAAACACTTTCTTTGCGACTACAATATTATCTTTGTTGTAAATACATTACAAAAAGATTAAAATCAAATATACAATACTACAAATTTTGATAAACCTCGGTCCTTAACTATTGCTTATCGACTCCTTAATCCACGGGTAGCGTGTCTACGCCTAGTATCCCTTGTCTAAGCCTAACCTATGTCAATGAAAACTAGAAAACTATCAAGCTAAAAGCGTCGTTCACACACCTGCCATTCAAGCCCGAAACAGAACGGCCGGCGTGGGGGCCGGCACTGTCTGAGGCTAAAGCCTCCTCGAAAATTATTACAGCAACTAACAAAGCTTCAACTGCGTTTGTAAACGGTTTGAAATTTTTGTATAAACCTTGTAAAAAAAACTGATCAAACACACTCGCTATGTTAGCTGACTATGGGCCTGTCGGCATTTAACAAAAGCGCACAGTAGCGAATCAACGTCAAACTTAATTGAAACAAATCCTCAGGCAAAATATTCACCGCTTTCAATAACCTGTCAGAAAACTATTCGAAAATTCGTTCAAGTCACGCAATAGAAAACCCCGGCGTTTTGTTAATATGTATAATAGATATGTGGCTCTATACATATATTTCCGTTTCAAAGTGACACTATTATTTTGAGACGTTTTTCGCGTTTACTTGCTTGACAGCATATGTATGTATATATGGTTGGTTCGACGTGAAGCTTGTGGCTTTCGGCTTTAAACATGCCAATTTCCATTGGTCATCCGCTCCAAGCCAACCTTCTGACCTTTACAGATTCGCTCGCGGAATTTCATTCATGAACCTGACATTCGACGAGTGTTTCGTCGTTGCAAATGCATTACCCCCCTACATCTACTAGGAACCGCGTCTGCACACAATGCTACACAACGAATCATATTTGTAGACGCCAGACGCAATGTTTTCTATTTCAAACTCTTCAAAAATTTTACTGTTAGCTTCAATGCACTACTCAAACGGTTAAAAACCATTACAACTCAATAACCGAACAGCGTCTCTACAATCATTTTTTTTTGCTCATCGCCGCCAATTTTTGACAACGTTTCGAACGGTAGTTCAATTTCTCGATTTGACACTACAATTACGGCCCATGTATAGAACAGGGCCGGAACAGTAGTATAAGCATATGCCTAAGTCTAAGCCTAAACCAAAGCGTATGGATGACCTTATTCCTATGTCTAGGCCTAAGCCTAAGCAAAAAATTAGTCTAAAGCTTAAACTGACTCTATTATAGCCCGTTCGGAAAACGATCCGGCCCTGTTCCTTACATGGGCCGCAATTATTATCGGTTTCTTCAAAAATACTTTGACATCCAAAAGTGTAAACGATATTATCAGCAAAACAACTTAAAAACATTTCAATTCATTCGACCTGAACGCTACACATCGCACGATCACACCACAAATGTAATTTTTGAATCTGCATTTGTAAATTATTACCACTAATAGCTCAAAAAGCGTTTACTGTCCGCAACAAAACATAACTCACTGTCGTCCTATCTGTTTCATTTTCCACCACACCATCTACGTACAGTTCAAGACGTTCAACATATGAATGAGCTAAGACGATTCAACCCAACGTCCCAGTAATTGCATCTTCCACTTATAACTAGATTTTCCCACGCAATAGCAATTAGGTTTTACGAATCGATAACGACATTTGGCTCCTGTACTGTTGGCCCAGTTCCCATGGGCAGGTGTCGGTAAAGGCTACACTAGGCTTAAATCTAAACCATTGCATACGACTTTTCTCCAAAGCCTAAGCCTTACAAAAGCCGCTGTATCTTCCAGTGTATAATTCAAAAAGCCGATCAGATCTCATCTACAGTTTTACACGACAATCCAACATTCTATCAACTATACCACTGTTCATCTAACAGCTTTCAGAACCTTAATAAACTTAGAATCAGCTCAGCAGCCTAAGCACACTAAATACATTTCGCTTCCAACTCTTTCTTTGTAAAATAATCCGAGTTACGAATCTACAGCAATAATTATAATCCTTCCAGTGCATATTTCATAAAGCTCTTTGGCTCGCTCCCACCACCAATGTTTATCAAAGCCAACCCCGACGTTTCATCAACTATACATATACGTTTGTTAGTCCTCCGCCTGAGGCCTAATTATCCGGTGTCCAGAACTGTTTGCTATTTCACTTAAAAACCTTACAAAATTTCAAGTCTAAATCTTGCTTTTAGTGTCAAATTTCGTCTACAGTCGACAAATATTACTAGTGAAAAAAGTGTGGCTTTCAGAAAACCTACTACTATTTGCGTTGTGATTTTGGCATTTTTTCCGCATGAAGCGGTAGAATTTTAGACGATGTGTCTAGTTGAAATTCAGACCACGGAAATCTGTTTAGTTTAGTAAACAATAATATTGACGATATCAATAGTAGTACTCAAAATACATAAACTTTTACGTAGAGTTAAATCACAATTAGACGCCTATTCCAACCTTTGAGCTACCGTGCAATTTTTCGACACAGACAGGTCTTTAATATATATTTCGTTATTATATTCTTGACTCGTTGTTATTTTGTCAGCCGTCTATAAAACAAACATTTCGACGAAACGGCCTCCGCTTAGAACCTTCCTTTTGCAACCGCTCCTGTCACTAAAACAGAACATTAGTCTTACCAAGACTGTATGATACTCTTTAATAAGAATATGCAACTGAGTGAATTCTGTGTAGAAAAAAAAGTACCCAGCGCACGTAGCATTTTTAGCCTACTCCTCGCCTTATTTTGGGGGTCATAATTTTCAGAGACTGATATTCATATGCAGTTGTATACTTATATACACTTAAAAATGGTCTGTGCTTATATTTTTTAACAAAATTTAACCCGTAATGAACCCATTCCGTAAATAAAAGGGTGGGGTAGGGCAAGTTACACACTCTTGCGATCATCTGCTCTTGATCTTACTTTGTAAGAGAGATTAACCAGTTGTAAAGTAAAACTGCACTTAAAATTTGTTTGGTTTACTAATTTTGTAACGCGTTGTCAAAATATACATTTATGATTTTGTAAAAAAAGCCACAGGCGCAAGCCAACCGCCCCCTTTTAACAACTAAACAATTGTCATAATTTAATTATCTAAGCGTCTGGTGTTGCTACGCCTGTAAAATATTGCCTGCGGACCTGTTTAGATGTTACGTCTTATGCAAATATTAACAAGTTATTCGACTGCAAGCTAAATATGTGGTTACCGTAAACGTAAATCTGCCAATGTTACAAGCAGGCGTGTAGCCAGAATTTTTAATTGAAAGTTCTAAGATCATGGATTAGAGGCGCGCTAGAACACAAACAACCCTGTTCGTTCTGGTACCGAAATGTTTACTGTAACCGCGATGTACCATTTCATAATATTTTCTAAGTTTTTTTACTAGCGCAACTTTAACTTTTCTTCGAAGTTTAGCACGCTGGTATGCGAGCAATATTTCTGAAACAGCTACATTATTAATATAGAGTCACGTAGAAATTACGCTGTCACCGGTCCAATGGTCATCTGCAACGGAAACTAGCAATTTAATATAAGAATTTTTCTTATTCAACATTATTCGCTCACAAGAATTTCTATTATTTTTTCAAGATAAATTGTTTTACTTGGTCCATGCTTCGGTCAGTTATTTGAGCACAGAGAGTCAAGTATAAATCAGGAGGTTGTATACTTACCATTTGCTGTCACTATGGTTCTTATATTATACAGGAAACTACAGCTCTCGGCGCTTTGGGTAGCAAGGTGCCGTTGAGCTCAAAGTTACCGAAGCGAGGCTATTGGTTGGCCGCACGAATACGCTGACATAGCACATAACCAACTTTTTCTAATTAGCTTATCATGCAAACCCATTTGCTAAAAATATATTCAGTGGTATTATTAAAATCGAGCGAAAAGATAACATTTCTAAAGTTTTAGAATGAAAATTGTCCTAAGCCTCAGCCAAAACCTGAACGTTGAAATTGTGGAGTTCTAAGCGTACGACTACACAAAAAATGCATCCTAGAATCTAAGCCTACTCTTTTACACACCCACCAGAAACCTGGACGGCCCAAAAACTAACATGGGCTTTGAGAATGGTACTGATGAATTGTAGTTACACCATTGTGTCGAAAATTCTAGTTCAGAATTTTCAATAAAATCGTTCTTGTTTATTTATAACACATAAACTTTTGAAAACTGCCGCTAGCGATGGTTTGAGAAATTTGCTTGGCTTATCGTTCGCTCAGCTCGTTATATCTAGCTATTTCCCATAAATTCTTCTGCCTATAAATCTCCTGTACCGGTAAATCCCCCGGCCAATTTCTGGATCCGCCACTGTTTCCGACCCCCTCCCTGCCGAAGTTCCTGGTTGCGCCACTGAAGAAAGTACTTCGGCGTTTAGCTTTCGACCGGCCGAATCGCTTTTCGATTGCGGCCTACCGACCTGATATGCTGAATTTACATTTCCTATTATCCAGTCATATTATCTTAATCCCACTCGAACGTAGCCAGGAGGGTTCATTGATCAAACTCCCCACTTGTACTTTTTATCCATTTTTGTTTGAACAACTTTTTAACATGGACACAAGACACTACCTTCGAAATTTTCATAGAAGGCCACTTCCTTTATTAAAATCCTGTCCACAGACCCTGATATTTTGCTTCAACTTGGAATCAAAAATTTCAACTACTCCCATCTTAATGTCTTATAAGACAATCGTACAAGAACAACAGCTGCTTGGCTGACTTAAAACTACGTTCAGCGGCTGTTGCGTTGTTTGTATTCACAAATGATATCGTTTTTTCCTACGAAAATACATCAATTTGAGTTGAACTGAACGCGCGTTGTATTTTTACGGCACTTTATCACTTTCATCCAGATACACAATGCAAGCAACATTCGAACGTCGACAATCTTAAACCTAAGCTAACAGTTAATCCTAAGGCTTGCGCTATGCTTTACTGTGCAGGACACCGTCACTATGCGTTTTTTACAAAAATATAGGCAAAATCTAATTGGTGGCGTGCGTCGGCCCGCAGCACTTTTTTAATAAAAAATTTTACCGTGCAAGCCCAGGGCTGCGGCGAGTACAGTGATAGTGCAACCCTTAGCTTCGTGGAAACCTGAGCCTAAATTCTACACGACAACTGGCCTAGGAAACACTATACAAAGTTCATTTTCAATCCCATTCCAGCCACGAACCATAAAATCTTGCCTAACCCAACGGCGTAACTAGGGAAGACGTCAGGAGCCAACCGGAGGTTAGAGGAGGTCAAAAATAATTTTGTCGCTCTATACGGTCAATGACAACATCTTTTACATGACGTAATTCCCTTTCGAAGCGAAATCCTGTCTCCTGCAACACTACTTTCAAAAGCAATAAACATTTGAAAGATTTGACATAATAATCACTTGTGCTGTGGACACTTTGAGCTACGTTACTGCTGCAATGCAATTGTAATTTGTAATATCTTATGAGTCCACGGACCGCTCAACCGGATCCAACGCAATAGGGTGGTGGGAATGGCACGGGTAGTCTCCCGCATCTGTATTTATTTTTATCACAACCATCGCTACGATTTGTCAATTCCATCTTAAAGCACAAATATCTTAGTCGTTTTTTGATACCGGTCACCGCCAATCCCCGTACGCAAGTGCTTATGACTATTGAAAAACCACGTATTATTTTGGCCTTGTGAATTTTTCATTAAATCAAAATGAGAAAACATTTAATTTACGTTGTTTTTTGGTTGTTTTTAATTGTTGTTATTACTTTTATTATTGTTTTTGTTTTTCATGTTGTAGATTTTGTTGCTTTGTTAATCCCTGGGAATTACTCGAATACATCCTGCATGTGTCACATATGCTGTTTCGATGGCCTAAACTTGCAAATTCAAAGCCGACATTGTTGTATGAAGGGGCTTAGAACCATTCAGTTCAAAAGCCTCTTTCGTCAAGAGAACTATTCCGTTTTACGGATCCATATAACACCATACAGTGCATATTTCAAGAAACTGTAACCCAAGGTCTGTGCAGCCTCCCATCATACCGCCCCAATGGGGGGCCCACCGCAAACAGGGACCCCCAACCTGACAAGATTTTAAACAAAATATTTGAAAAATATTTTGACCATCATAACGAGTTACCACCCCACCCCGTAATTTTGGGTATTATATACTGTGCTGTCCCATAGCTGGCGTCTTGCTGCATCCGCTACTTCGCCCCTGACGCGACCAGCCACACTAATCGAGAGTTTAGCCCTGTCTCATTATTAACCTATTGTACTTACATATGTCTCTCGCCGTCCAAAAGCTCGCTACGTCAACGAAACCTATTTCTATTCATGCAGCCCATTGTAGAGACCAAAAACACAAGTCGGTCGCTGGACTTAGTCGATTTTGGACTTAAGTCAAAATGATTGACCATCACGTTTTTATAAGGCCAAGGTTTCAACAAATGCAGACCTTGCGGTCGAGTTTACACAGTGACAACAGTTAACTGAAATATCGACTTTAGTCAAAATCGAATAGACAAATCGCTCTAATGTTCTATTAGGGCTATGTAGCTCAAACAGAAATTTCGCAGGCATTGCCAACTGGTGCATAATTTCATTTCCGTCCCACGGAAGTCTGCGCTCAAAGGATTTACAACGAACACCAGTGACAGCTGCTAAAATCAGAACAAACGAATTTTACCGAAGTTCAGACCTGTCCCTGACGGACCTGCCAGAATTCAAAAACACTTTCCTCATTTTCGAACGTCTATTCGGCAACTCTCGCTGTTATTCTCTCACTCTTATTCTCTCACTTTTATTTCCTCACTATCTCTATCATGGAAATTGACAAATTCTCAGTTATTCACTTTCTCCACTTATATCATTTATCTCTCAATACACTTGTTTAATCGCGGTGTCTCAGTTACTGTCTCGTCCATTCTTTTTCTGTGAACCGTCATTTTCTCATTTTCCGTCTTCAATCGCTTCCCTATTTGTGCATTTTCTATCTTAATTCTTTTTTTCCACCTTGCTCGCATTTTCGCTTTCGCTCTGATTATCAGTATATCGCTTTGTTATTGATTGTTTCGTTACTTTCCTCATTCTCTCTGGTTTTCTGTATTCTCACATTTTCTCTTCATTCTCTCATTTTCTCTCTACGTTCTTACATTTTCTCTCGTCATTCTATCAATTTTCTCTCTGCGTTCTCACATTTTCTCTCTACATTCTCACTTGTTTTCTCTCCACTCTCTCATTGTCCCTCTGCGTTTTCACATCTTCTACCTTCAATCTCTCATTTGTCCCCACTTTCCCATCTTTCTTCATTGTACTATCATTCGCTCTTCAATATCAAGACACGTGTGACCTTACTGTGACCCTTTCATCCTGTATTCTGACCATCATGTGACCCTACTGTGACCCATTCATCCTGTATTCTGACCACTATAAGCCAGCTTCTCAGCAACACAATTCGTAGCACCACACACGTGACTGTATAAGTACTGCGACAGTCTCAGTTATTGGTGTTTATTCCCTCGAGGCGAATAATAAAATTTTCTGAGTTACACTTTTGAAATGCCACCGCGTATATGCGATTGTAAAAGCTGCTAAAATAGCTATTTTCAAGGTGCCGGCGCCCAGAACCATAGCGATAGAATAGAGGAACCTACAGGGGTACAGTTCCAAACAAGTCAACAATACATTCCAACAACGTAGCCAAGGGTACGATTTTAAGCTACCCTCGGGAGTTTACTCAAAGAAATTGTAGGAACTTTTTCAGTTGGCTACACAAGAACCTAATTTTCATAGAAGCCCCCCCGTGTTGAACTCGGCCTACGCCTCTAACTCAGCTCAAAATCAGTCAATAATAGATTCCGTCATAGGCCTTTTTATACTTTTAAAAGTTTTCGTCTCTACTAGTCTTTAGTTTTCAAACCGCTGATCTATGATGGCGTATTACATTGCGGCACATGAGAACCGCGAGATGTCGCCTTAAGCACCAACACAGCCATGTGTGAAATTTAATTTTACAATATTACACTTACGAGTTTGCTTTTTGTTCTGAAATTTAAAAAAATATATATCGCTTTCTGTTGCCAGCGCCCTCGAGCAATCAACTGTTCTTTTCGCTAGCATTACACAATGAAGCAGTCTTTCTAGAATATCTGCGCCAGTAAGCGTTTGTCTCAAAATGGCCCGATGCCAGGACTATGCATGCTTGTGAGCTGTTATGAAACGGTTTAATATTTTTCGACATCAAACGATTGCATCGCCAATTATAGTCAATTAATTTGATGGCATTCACAAATCGTTGACAGCAAGTCAAATCAGTTATGCGACCACAACTTGTGAACTATTGGTCCAATGTATAATTTAACACATTTCGACAGCTGCCAAAACTTCAAAAGACGCTAACAATAAAAGTTTTCAAAAAATCATTTTTCGGCGTGGAATGATCGTGGAACGTTATGGAAAGCACAAATATTGCAAAAATTTTCAAAATCCGACGATTACGTTTTCAGTGATCAAAGTCTAAAAACACGACAACCTCGAAATTAATTAGACGCTTTGTAGTCGGAATCGGAGTGTCTGGTCTTTGTTATACGTCGTATATCGTACGTGTAGCTAAACCCAATTTTATCCAAACCACCAAGTACAAACATAACATACTGAAATGTTTTCATTTAATCTTTTGGATCACCAGACCCTTGGGACTACAATCTAGCGCATCTGTGAGCCACTGTAAGCGACTGAATTAAAATTCTACGGTGGACCTTTCCCACTGCAGTTGTTGCCAACCCAACAACCATATGCGAAACTGAAATTTGTATACTCAATTGATTAGTTTTAATGCCAATCGAACATCTGTTTCAGGTATCAAACCAAACTAAAAAACATGTTTTTCAAATTTTTAATTTTTTAACCAAATTTTTATCTCGCGTTTATATTCAATCATAGTTAGCCAAGAATTCTTCAAAAAATTATAATTCGATATTTTGAACGATCCGGCGAGGTCATGAGAAAAAAACCCAAATCGGCCAACATTTTTATATAATATGTCGATTTTTTAACAAACATTGGCATCTGAGGATTCCCGAAAAACCCAAATAGAAGGCTAGGCCCCACCTTGCCTACTTCTGGCTACTTGTCAAGGTACCAACCAACACAACCACCATATAAAAAACACATGGGCACAGCGAGGGCTTTAGAAAACGGAACCAGTTACCATGTATAAAAATCTCCACGGCCCGTGTCTTGCATTACAAATTGAAACCAGGTCTAAAAAACAAAAACCTGTGTACAAAAATTCCACAGGGACGCCGGTTATACCTTGAAACAGTGAAACCACTCTGGCTCCGCCCTTGCAAATAAATGTAATTCCCTCTAACGAACCCAATTAAACCAGTATTTCTTTGTCGCCAGGTTCAAATCCAATTTATCATACACATTTCTATATTTGCCTGCAAACCTAAAGTCACATGTGTGTCAATTTCAGGTACCATTTTTCAATTTTAACAAAAAACAAACAATAATTTGCGATTATATATACATACATATATATACATATACATATATATTGCAATAACTGCTATGTTGTTATCATTGATTCTAACAGCTTATATGCATGCGTTCAACGGTAATGCGACGTTACACTTGTATGACAACGTAGAAGTATAGCATCATTCTAAAGCATTACTTTCTTCTAAAACCTTTATAGAGGGACCAAGTGTCGCTGACACGGTTTTCAAGCTGAAAATTTCTGTTAACAAAAGAAGAGCATTCTCGCTACCAGGGTTCAACCGGAATTCGTGTTCCGGTCGGAATTCCTACAAAAATTCAATTTCAGTTCCTGTTTCGGCAGTGAAAGATGCAGGAACTTTTATTGTTTACAGTTTTGTCGTTACAAATTATGAAGAACTAGCTTACAAATTAATGATTTAGGCACGTCTCAAAAATTTTGACAAAACTCAAGTTCTTTTCACAACTTATGCTTCGTCTACAGATTCCGCATATTTTACAGAATTCGACGCATGCTTTTGTAGAGCTTTGAAAATTGGTTTTTGAGAGCGCAAAAAATGCTGAACGATTTAACATATTTTATTTTAAACTATAGTCAGTTACCAGTAATTCGTATGTGCAATACATTCGCAAACCCTGTTCCGGTTCCTTTTCCGGTGAAACCCTGAATTCCTCTGTTCCTGCTTCCTGTGAAATATAGTTCCGGCGAGAACCTGCGTACCGGCGGTGGACAGTAGTTCCGGTACAAAAATCGATACTTGAAACAGAATCACCAAATATGAAAGTAAAACGTGTTGTACGCCGATTCCTTTTCAACCTTTGGATGGCGCTTTTTACATTTTGGTATGATTTTAAAACACTTGTAGTTCGCCTCAGTCCAAAAAAGAATGCCAAGGCTTAGACTGAGGACCAATGCTTTATACCACACCTACAGCCATGCCATCAGCTATACATGGGCTGTGTCGTACAAAATCCAATTCAAGGCATCGATTTTGAAAACAAAACAAAGTACGTATTCCTAATTAAAGATTTCTTGCTAATCTACACGCTAGAATTAGAGCGAGTTAATTAAATAAACGAAACCTATTACCCAGTGTACCACAGTGTATTGTAATTATTAGAAAGGTAGTCACGTAAAAACCAGCAGCGAGCAGGAGGATGGGGTATTCGTCCTCAGCCAAAACGCTTTAAGCCCTGTTCGTAAACCATTTGAAATCACTGCAATTCACTTCTGGAAATTTTTGAGTACGCCGTCCGTCGCCACACCATACGGTATCGTACGTGAGTAATTCACATACAATACCGCAAGGTGGCATAAGGTGACGGACGGCGCCGGGTGGTGCCGGATGATGACGGACGGCGGGCACCGGATGGTGACTGATTTCATCAAAAGTAAAGCGCCACTCTTACGGCGGCACTATACTTTTTCAAATTTTTAAATATCTTCCGTCACTGTACATTTACATCCGCCGTCGTCCGTCAACGTCCACGCGGTGTGGCTTCGTATCGCGTACGATAGCGGATGGTGACTGACGGCTCCGCATGACAAGTATCGCGCCATCGTTCGGCGCGACACAAATTGATGAGTACACCAAGCTGACTAACGCATCGATATGCACGGTTTATGAATTACTCATTTCGAAACAATGTCATCGAGTTCTTTGTTAGAATTTTTTGATGACCGACCGATTGAGGGCCCAACTTGAAAACGTACTAAAACACCTCGATGCCCTTCTTAATTATATACGTCTAGCATTCTGATATACTAAAAATTTAAATTACGTTAGCTCATTTTTATTGATATATATTGGTAAATGTTATCTACGATTTATTACACGCTTTTCGCAAACTAATATTCTAAAAACGTTTCAGCATTTCAATATGCCGATAATCACTGGGAGGCCTGGCCTTAACGCAACCTCCACCCACATCCGTCCATTCGCATAGCTTTATCCTACAAAATTCGCCCCAAAAAATGAAAATTTCATTGTGGCAGTAAAATTCGTAAGTATTTGGCAAGTTAGCAAAAAAAAAAACAATTTTTCAAAACACCAAAAACAACAATCAAACCGCAAAACACTTACTACCATCGCTTTCGAACATAAATGCACGAGTACTGGACCAATTTTCGCTTGGCCTTCGTCCATCGGGCTCTTTGTTCCAGCAGTTTGCATTGTTTCTGGGCCATTTGAGTTTCCAGGTTGCGTTGCATTGCGACGATTTGCAACCAAATACGCGTCAATTGATTGTTGAATGCTTCCGGCGTCACTACCGTCGACCGGAAACCCCATCGCATTACATTGCTCAATCTGAAATCCCAACAAAAATGGTTCTAAATAATCAATTTTGGCTGGGTTATTGAAATGTTACTCGAGTATTTACTTCGCGTGAGAGTGGTTGCCCTGAAAGTCATATCACTTCAAAACTATCACCATTGACTGGGTTTCTTATTATCAAACTCATGGATGCAACCGGAATTCCGATTCTGATCAGAACTCCGATTCAAAGCGAGTTTAGATAATTTTGTAATTTATAATTTTAATTGCACTTGTGATACGTTGCATAAAAATTCTGCATCATTTATCTATTAAATTCATTTGCACTACCGTTTTATTTTAAAAAGTGCAATTACTGATCGTAGTTTAGCTTTACAGAACCAAAAATCATCGCCAATTTGTTCATGCAACGTTTTCAAAAATTGTTGTCAGAAAGCAGACACCCTAATTCAATATTATATATTTGTTAATACAATTTATCCGTATAGTCTCATAATTTATAGTCCCGATTCCGATATCAATTTGCTGTTTTAAACCCGATATAATCCAGTTTCTGTGTCGCAAAAAGCAATGATTCCGGTAGGGTTGGAACGGGGGTCATTTTTCGTGAGGGTCAACATTTCATTCCTATAATGGCAGTGTAAAAATGACCGGGTGTCACTTTTTAATAGGGTTCATTTTTTCACACGATAGTACCATGAAAATGAGGGCAAGCAACAGAGATTACAACCCCGACCTCGATAAATGTATTTATATATTTCTCATGACTTATGCCCACTTCCTACTTTCGAAATACCTCCAGCATTTAAGTTTCACCACAATCTTTCTCCCTAATGCTTAACTATATTTATTAAAATTACTATTACATAGCTGCATAATAAATGATGCACTTGCTAATTCAACATAATCACAATCACGGTATTCACCCAAGAATTATCATAGACAGAAAATGACGCTATTTCAACCTAAACCCGGCCGGATTCAACCATTCTCAAGTGGACAGTCGTCCAACTGGAACCAGCAGTCTTCGCATATCCACAGAAGCCGTCCTAAAAAGACATCCTCAAACAGCAACACAGCAGCAACGCTTCAATCCCGCGCCATTTTTCCGACCGTTCCGTCCAATTTAAGGTAAGTAAAAAAATCGTAGTCGAAAGACAACAAGGCCAAATGGAGCAAAGCTTTAAACCTGCGAATAATTTTTCATTCACATTCAACTATTCTTTTAGAGAAAATATTCGGGTTATACTGATCAATAGCTACATTCCACTGCTTTCATTTACAAACTCTTCTCAGATTTGTATGCATTACAAAGCAGAGATTGGAGTGGATACGTATTGGGTCACGGCTCATGGTCAACAATTTGAGAATTATGATTCGTCACCATGGGTCATTGGTCAATAGAGAGTCATAGGTCAGTGTGGGCCATTGGTCATAATTTTGAGGATTTCGATTGGCACTATGGGTAATTGGTCAGTAGTGAGTCATGAGTAAACGTATGGGAATTTTGATCGGTCACAGCGGGTCATAAGTTAGTAGTGAGTCAACGACCAAAATTTGGTAAGTTTAATTAGTCATCATGTGTTATCAGGGTGCAACCGGAATTACAATTTACCGGAACCGGAATTTGAAAATTTTACCGGAACCGGAAAGTGAAACATGCATTTCACCAAAAATTTCATTTTAATCTTATTTTTTGCTCTATTATTTGTGAAATGACCTTAGTTGAACATAGGTATTTATTTTATTTGTTATATTTTAGATTTTCGTCGTCGATTGAAGTGAAATCCACCATCATTGGCTTATATTCGGAGTACAAGTGGCTTTCAAAAGAGATTTTTAAAACTTAGCAAAGTCAAGAAAACGGCCAAATTATATTACTGGAATTTTTAAATCCGGTAAAAATTTACCGGAACCGGAAGGTGAAAAAATGCCGGAACCGGAACCGGAATTCCGGTTGCACCCTGTGTGTTATATATCAGTAGTGGGTCATGGATCAAAGTTTTGGGAATTTTGATTGGTCACCATGGGTCATGAGTCAAAGGCTTGGCCCAGGTGACCCATATTATTATTGTTACTAAAGCAAGCCAATACCTGACTTGTATATCTTAGTAATGACTGACTGCTAAACTCTTATTGGTCATCAAACTATGTTTTTCTTCAGTAAGCCAGAGAAAACATAGACTGTTAACTAAGATAATGGGTCGTTGGTCACATGGGTTATGTGACACTTTACGGAAACTGATTTCTATCTCTGTTACAAAGCTATAATATACCTAAACATAAACTTTCTAAAATTTCTAGAGCGGCGAGGTACCAGATTGGCAGCTGTACACGCGTTATAATTAAACATGTCTCAAGCATACACCAAAAACTTGGCGGCATTAATCGATTTGTTACTTGCTACTCAAGATTTCCCAGATTACACTTCAAAATACATATAAATAAACTGTAACATGATGGTGTGCGCAAGTTATTGCAGAAAAATGCATTACTACCAAAACCAAAGGTTAGCCGGCGAATAAGAAACCATCCCTACAGCCCTATATCTATGAAATTTCAGACGAACATCCCAAGCGTACTCGCTGGGTGCAACGATAGCAACATCTGGCTCGCCCCGTATACTATCAACAAACGTCACACACAACGGCACGTCATCTGCTGGTGGAGTCAATACATCACATGACCTCACTCGTGGAGGCGGTGGATTCACCACGAATGACGTCATCGATGACGCTACATCGCAACTGTCGGTGACGTCAGCGCCAGTGATTCGCGTCACTCTCCTGGGAGCGTCACGTGTCGGCAAAACGTCACTTGTGCGTCAATTTGTACGTCACGAGACGGCGAAAACGCCACTTTCGTATTTCAATGGTGCCAATTACGGATGCAAAAGCGATGTTTTGCATCGTAAACGCTTTGCAGATAGCGATGACGTTACCGCTGGAGGTTGCGTTGGCGGCGGCTGCTATACCACAGCACTGGGCGTTTATGATGGAGGCAGACGGCCGCCTGAACAATACTGGACACACGCGGACGATTCATGGACGCCAAATGAAACTGGGCATTCCGGCAGCGGGAGTTCTCGCGGCGGCGGCACAGCCTTCGACACACAAAGTCTCCCCAGAGTAGACTCAAAATATAGTCCCACGCTGAACAAAGTGTCTTATTATCGTACAGTTGTCACAAATGCGTTAGGATTTGGATTTCAAGTTCAAATCAACGATTTGCCTTGTGTCACACGATGGCCTGTTGACAGCGATGAAGAATGGAACCATTTTCGAGGGTATGCATCTGGCGGGCTCGTAGCCAGAAAGGGTGTTCAAACCCTTTGAAAATATTTATACTTCTCCAAGCAAAATTTTGCCGCCACCAGGAATAGTTTGCTTACTCTAGAAATGTTTTAAGCAACCAATGAGGCCGAGGCTGCAAGAACGTTTAGTATACCAACAAATTTTGTGTGTTATATTAAAAATATTAGCATTTGTGAGCCGAGCCCATTCAACATTACCTGGTGACACCTGAACTTCTACCTTGGCTTCCAACGGCTCAAAATCCAATGCAGAGTCGTTGTCGAAGAGGTGAAGAATTGAAAAATCTTTTGTTAAAAAAACTAGCACTCTGTGAATTAGGAAAGCCAGAATTCCAATAAGATTTCGCTAAACGTCTCATAAAAACATTTTGCCGCATTCCAGGTACGGAATCCGTTCCGCTGACGTCCTCCTGATGGTGTTCGATATGCAATCGCCTGCGTCATTCGACCACGCGCTGCGGATTTTAGATGCGTTGCGTGCGGAATTCACGGGCGGTGCGCACCGCAAATACACCAAAATGCTCGGCGCCGACACGTGTTGCCTACTGAACGCATCGTGTCCTGTTGTTGTGGTTGTTGGCAACAAATGTGATTTGGTTGCTAGAAATGGTGGCGCAGGAACCGCTGCGGATGCTTGGGCAAGACGGACAACGTCAACGATAACAATGACAAGCGGAGCTGGTAGTAACAGCGAAGAACGAACATCAAAGCGTCACAATGCACATCGCAGCTGGAGGAACAATGATGTTTCGATTGCCAGTAATACGCAGTTCAACGTATGTTGTTTGTGAGACTTCCAATTTTGGTGCCTTATCAAAAAATAGTCGATACGAATCGATGGTCACTTTTTACAGCTGTAATGCAGACATTCAGGTTCTCGTTGCGGAACCTCACCATGCAAGTTGCAGCACAATTTACAGTTGCAAAAATTTACACGCGTTAATACTGGTTCAGACAAGAGTATGCAACTTACGTACCTAAGAATAGTCTAAAACCATTCTGAAGATAATCATTCTTGGGACGGTTCACACTGAGCCATGTTTATACCACAGAAGATTTTATTTTACCGTTTAGTATTTTTGATTATATTAAATTCGACGCACTTCTGATATGGGTTTCTTGGGGGTTCTAGCTTTATTAATTACAATACATTTCAGTCGATATTTGAAAAATGTAGAATCCAATGAACTTAAACTAAGAAATAAAACACAGGTTACATTAATAACAATTTCAGTCAAAACGAGATCACCAATCGCATCATTCAACACAACCCGGTGACTCGGGTTATGGCAGCGGTGCCGGCCGCTGGCCCGATTACCGTACCCGTGTAGCCGCAACGTGGACTTACGCCGGCTATGCTGAATGTTCAGCGCTACTAGCGTGGCGTTGCGATGACATCTTTTTTGATGCGTTACGATCGCTCGCTGACAAACGAGCTGCAATCACAACGCATCAACACCAACAACAGCAACAACAAAGTCGTTGGATGAACAGCCAGCTAAGCGGTAGCGCTGCAAGCGGCTGCTCATCCAGCGTCGTTGCTGGGCGAGTCGGCAACTACCGTACGCCATTTCTGATTGGTTGTTGCTCGAGTACCGGTGAACGTAGCCCGTTTTCTACTGGTTGTTGCGCGAGTGGATGTAGTCGTAACAGACACCGCCGTTCGGGCACAGATTGGCGTCCTGGAGGTAGAGGACCGGTCGAGTTTAATAGTGGTGGGAGTGCTGGCGTGATTTCTGCATTTGGCACCGATTACGATTATCAATCAGCAGCGGCGGTTGCGACTAGAAGCAACAGCAGGCGCTGGTGGGCAACACGGCTACCACCGGGGGGCGGTTCGGGTTACGGTGGCCGGGCCTACTCGCACGACAGCAACAGGAGATCGGCATCGCCTGGGGTTTTATCAACAATTGCACACGGCGTTTGCTGCTTGACAACGTCGAATCGACTCCGATAGAAGTGTTTATGCTCATTGAAATTTGAAATAAATTGCTTTAAATCAGGGTGCAACCGGAATTACAATTTACCGGAACCGGAATTTGAAAATTTTACCGGAACCGGAACCGGAAACGTAAAGTGAAAAATGCATTTCACCAAAAATTTCATTTTAATCTTATTTTCTGTTCTATTATTTGTGAAATAACCTTAGTCGAACATAGGTATTTATTTTATTTGTTGTATTTTAGATTTTCGTCGTCGACTGAAGTGAAATCCACCATCAATGGCTTATATTCGGAGTACAAGTGGCTTTCAAAAGAGATTCTTAAAAATTAGCAAAGTTAAGAAAACGGCCAAATTTTAACACCGGAATTTTTAAATCCGGTAAAAATTTACCGGAACCGGAAGGTGAAAAAATGCCGGAACCGGAACCGGAATTCCGGTTGCACCCTGCTTTAAATAGATTAAAAAATACAGCGAAGCGGTGATAATTTCAACATGACACTGGAAAAACTGGACGAGATTTAATTCCGAACCATATAATATTCAAAATCCTCAACACAATGATCCAATCGTTATTTCGATCAACAATAAATTGTTTAACCCGAAAACTGCAGACAATGTCGTCACTACGTGATAGTAATTTATGCAGTTGCTGTAAGAAACCGTATTCTGAATGGGTCACAGAATCGTACATTCGTAATCATACCTATAGCCCGTCGACATACCCAGCGTCCAAATCATGGGTTTTCGTACGAATACATCAATGCCGCCAGATGGAAATCCAGCCCAGCGGCACACCAAAGTTCGTTTCCCTGTGACCTTAGGCAGTTATTTTACAAGTATACCAATCGAAGGGTATGTCAGTGGAACCTTGCCTTAAACAAACGAACAACTGATAAATGCTGAGCAGTTTCCATGCGGCGAAATTCGCTTTTCACCAAACCAAATGCTGCCAGCGACAAAAGATCGGAAAACTAAACACATCTATAGCAAAGCGTGGAGTTTATAATCTAACCGCAAGTACCCTAAAACTTTACATCGATGCCGAAGCCTCCCAAATTTTTCAAACAAGGAGCCGGTGTTTTCAATATCTGTGTAATACAACCTATCACCAGCTCATTCGTAAGACATTTGCCAAAAAAGTCCTAGTCAAAACAAATGTAAAGATGAATATCCTTTTCATTGACAGACTAAAAACAGCAGTTCTTATCTCCAACTGGACATAGGTAGATGCTACACACAATGTTGGGTTGCTATAACTTACTTAAAGTATTTACTTAAATTTTACTCAAGTAAAATTACCTAAAAACAAATCAGTACCAAGTTTGAGTCATTGTCATAACAAAGAAGCAGTTCTTTTGTCTTTTATAAAAGAAGCTCAATGAGTCTACAATTTTAATTTAAACAAAGTTAATATGAATGAATTATACATCTGCAAAACATCAAATTTGGTGAGTGACTAAGCATTTACTTAATTTAAGTTCGAAACTATACGTAAGTAAAACGCTCAGCACATATTTCTGTACGAAGTTGTACTTAAGTAGGTTTTAGAGACCCAGCCATTATTTGAGAATAATCAACAGATGTGACTATACAGATGACCAAGCGCACGATATACATAAGCTATGTAGGTGGAAACTACCTAAATTATAAAGAAAACTTGCTAAATAAAAATATGACTGTGCTTCAAAGTAAAAATGCAACAAGTTGGTAATATTTCCCAAAGCAGCAAATAATTAACTGACTTTTCGTATTAAATTTTCTCAAATTTTATTCATAAAAAACTGGCTTAACGCAGATATTAATACGTTGCCTTTACGAAAGAAAAATCTTTGAGACAAAAACATTTTATCCAACAGCTGCGACTAATATATCAGCTCGCGAGACAAATATCCTTCACACCATACATTAATGCATGTAATAAAATATATATCTATATGTCAAGCAGCACAGCATAAAAATGAACTAGTTGTGCTGAACCAATCGGCGCCGCAAGTGGAAAAATTTGCATTTAAAAATTGCAGGGTTACAACTGGAATTAAATTTAGTCGGTGTCTAAACCGGAACTCTACACATGATTATCAATCGTGGCAATAATAATAATAATTATAATAATAATAACACAAGAACGCTTAATGCCATGCACTTATACAATATCTACAACGCGAATTAGCTCCAGTTTTCCACAGGAAGCAACGAAAATAAACGACAAAAATTCAATCTCGGTTTTTGCTTCTCAAACATTTGGCGAAAAAATCAACCGCAATACCAAAACTTTATAGGGAGCTAAGACATTTTCGCCCTGTGGGAAAATCAGTGCAACACCATTCAATCAAAAAATGATACCACAGCATGTTTCTAACTTACCGAATCCCGTAAGACTTTAGCTTTCGGCGGCGGATGTCTTCGAAGCATGGCAACATCCGGGAAATGTTTGTAAATTTTATGAGCAATTGCCATATTTGCAAGCAGCATAAACTCTTCAATTAATCTAAAATCACACATTTCAATCATTAAGCAATGAAATTCCAATAAATTAAGTTAAGCGAAAAAGATGTGCTCTCAAAGGCCTGTTACATTTCCAAATCCGTAAACTTTAGACTCAGATTGGATCCAGGCTAAATTTCACAACATATAATCATCTTTCAATTCTATGTGTCTATTTGCACCGATGCCGCCGACAGCACATACCACCAATTAGGGCAATAATTCTTGCAACGCGATGACCACCCACAACTACAGTGTCTGTCAAAAGTTGGATGAAATTATCAGCTGTTGCAGTTTACTTTGTTTGTTTGATTGTTTGAAAACCTACCGCTAACTGCATTATTAAAATGTATTAAACTGAGTATACACCATTACTTATAATTCTTATTGAAATATATACAGTTGATATTGGGTTACGCTATTTTCGCACTCCCTCGCGAACTGACAAACCAACGATTAAATACCAAATTACAGCAAAGTGATTTGCACCGAATTCACAAGCGCGATTCATTGCAGCGCGATCTTGCAACATATTGTAGCGTGCATGCTCAAGCTTGAAGCGCCACTCATCATTTCACAAAGCTTACAGCTTCAAGTTCTCGCTGCCTAAACTCGCACGTGCGAATAACCGGCTTGAGGCACGGCAGCCGTTCGTCCTTACCGATTACTCTCTTTTAATTCGTAATTCTTGCACCCGACAGGCATACCCGTTTCCGCGCTTAGGACAAATGACATTTTCGGTTGGTCTAAACGTAGCGCACCGTTTTCAAACCTGCGAGCCCGGAGATGAGTCGAAATTTGATACAGGCTGTTTACGGCATCAGCAATTTGTTGCGCTGTGAACGTACCGAAAACCGGCGGCAACTGAACAAAGGACCAATCGGTTTTATCCGGGTTATCGATAAAATCCTACAAATCAAAGGCGTTAAATGAACCATAAAGTAGGCTTAACTTGTTTATTACCTGTGTAAATTTCGCCACTGTTAAAACCTATATCACACTACTTCTGGTGGCCAATCAGGAGGATTTCATAATGTGTCCCATGAGCCCCGCTTTTGCTATAGATGTAGCGCGATGCTGTTAAGTCAAATTTACAATTTTGGTGTGCGGTACCGTCCGACACTGTGCGATAAACAATAAATTGTGAGAAATTCGACCATTCCCACCAAATATGACGTTATACGCAGATTTTTCCCCCAAAGTGAGACTGGACGAAATTTCGCTTTCTTTGTTATCTTAACAACAATTTTAGATGCGTCCAGTGCCGTACGGCGCTGTGCCGCAGCGCACGAAAATTGCCTAACGGCACTGCATAAAAATTGCAAGAAAATTTTTTTGGTTGTGACGAACAACGGACAGCATCACACGACAAGTATAGCGCGACTCTAAAACTACAACGACTGCAGTCAGACCAAAGTTACAAGCAATGCATTCTCATTTGCAGTTTCTTTCGTTACCTGGGCGAAATCGTACGAAATCTTTGAACACGATCGAATCACTGAACGTCCAATCCATTCGCGACGCTTGACGCCTTCGGAATCCATCTCCCAGACAACCGAAAACGTTAGTCGATCAACGCCAGGATTTAAACTGCAAAGTTCTTCGCATAACAGCCGGGGCAACATCGGAATAACCTGATATTATACATTATGAGTATGACTACAAATATACCAATAAGCGATTAAGCTCAGAATTGTATCTTCTAACAAACGAACAGATTAGAAAAATATTATTGACTTCTAAGGTCGGTATTCCCAAAAATGTACGAGGCAAACAGATAATGAGATGCAGATAATACGTTCAAACCATAAAACAAATGTCTACAAATTCTTCTTAGGTTTTTCACACTGAACAAAATTCCATTGTTTCTATTTTAACGCGCCTTGTTACAGATATTTAATTAGCGACAGAAATTTGAATCAAACAAGCTGTACCGAAAGAGAACTTGAAAAAATTGACAAAACCCCGCTGTAATTGACACAAACGAACCTTATGAACTAAATATACACTTGTACCACGCGTAAATGCTTCCGTGTCAAGTGCAGTATATGGCTGAACAAAATACGTCACATCTGCGATATGTACACCAACCTGAAAATATTTACAACACAAGCAAGCAGTAACGGTGAATTCATGTACAACTTACATTTTCAGGCTTACTGTAAGCTTAATCTACAAGCAGTTTATTGCTCAACTATGGCACCCAGGACCACATCGTAACCTCTCATCCCAAAACACATAAATTGAAATATACGATCAGTACAAATTTATACTTCAGCATGAATTAGCAATATGCCAATATAAAATGATAGCGCCAACTACTGCATTCGCTATGACTAAAATAAAACTCAAAACAGACAAGCTGATATGATTTTAGCTATCTAATACTCTGTGACCGGCACATCACGAACTTTTTAAATTTCACACGAAATTACCATTTAAAAATTTAACAACTGAGACACAAACCGTTTTAATCTAAATACCTCGTAGTTCCCGTTTGAAAGTTTTTTAATGTGTAGTGCATCGTCCAAGTCTCGTGCCGTTGGTGGATCAATCGTGAACACACATTCAGACCGAAAATCACGACGCTTTGCCAGTTCTTGCTTAAATGAATAATGAATATCGAATCCCTGAAAACCGGTATAACCGCAATCTTCTACTAAACTTTTAAGCAATGGGATAAATATTTTTGTTCCCCGCTGGAAATATACTACAAACAAGTAGCACAATGCTATAATGTCAAACAGTACAAGCTACACTCTGGTTGGTGACCGGCCTCACAGTATTCCAACCAGTAAATCATGTGGTTTGTAATTCAGCGCAGCCTTCATTTAGTGAATGATGTTTATCTTGTAGAAGAGTAGGCAATTTACGCGCTAGTGCATGACACAAAATGTACCGCCGCCCGTTGTATTTCAGCTTGAACCCCTGAATCGAGGAAGATGAGGAAATTGCAACACTAAGACACGCATATTCTTATAAAACGTGGGCATCATCCACTCTTGATTTAGTCCGCTCCTGTATAGATTTCGCACTCCGGCACTGCAGCAGTTGGCTTGCTTAAAAGCCCACAAACTTGCGACAGGTGCTATTCACTGTTAAAAATACGTATGCCCTCTACCATCAAACATCAGGCAAAGTTTCTAGGACTCACTTCTGGTATCCGCCAAACACCACATTCTCGGGTATCAATGTCTTCCACATTAGTACTTGAGTCAACATTGGGCGAAAAATCACGAAGGCAATCCATAATTTGGGGCGAAAATTCATCTTGTGAAAAATTGTACGCTTCCAACATTGCGTCCGTTTCTGGCCCAATTTCACCTGCATTGCCAACGCACCTCGATAGCGATCTAGAAAATTTAACTATCTAAATAACACACTAGGATATTAATAAGATATTCCAAACCCGTAAGAGTAACAAAATTTAATCCGTTACAACTTATTGGTAAACAATATGCTTTACCTCGACCGTTATCAGTTTGTAACCTGATAACCGCTTTCATTTCGGGGATATTTTTTAATATTTTTAACTAATAAAAATAATCAAATCCGTCTGGTTTGGTCGAAGGCAAAAACTCCAAAAGCTCATTAACAACATACCCCCGTGCCATTTTCGATGTTTCAGGCCAGTTTGTTATTCTAGCAACAAACAACGACGATTGGTATTTTTCAAATTGAACGTCAAAATCTGAAACAATTTATAATCATGTTACAAGACTAAGATTTTCCGTACTTTAATCTAGATTAAGTGTTATGAAACTTGGCGGGATTTTGACTAAAAAATAAGCTACGGTTACCAGTAAAATTGAGAAACGTCACTTAAACAGGACTGTATTTCCAGACTTCCACATTCGCGCATCTAAATTTGAAATTTACGATACATCATTTCAAATTTCGAATTCAAATTACTACAGTAACGACTAACGAGTAGCATCTACTTTATTCAACACTGAAACATACAGCACAAATACCAAATATATTATCATATGCATAGGATCATTTAGCATATAAGACGTTTTTGAATAACGAAAATTGTTGACTTTACAATAAAACTTAACACTTACCCTTAGGACAATCCTCGATCGGAATCAATATCCTTGGCATCCGCGCATCGTACGGGGACAACAGTGCAAATTTTGCAGGAGAACTTGATTTTTGAGTTTGGTTCGAATCCATTTTTCGCAACAAACCAACAGCGGTTCTTGAGTGATTTCGTGCCGAAATAAATACAATCTTAAATAAACATTTGGCAACATACTCAAGACTTCGTAGTATTACGCAGCTGCAAACACAGTACAACACTACGCAACGTACATTCCACTAAATGGTTAGTACACCTATAGGTGTTTTTCATCCAAACTGACCACCACAGCGCATTGTGAGAAAAAAATTTGTGTCCTTTCAATCAGGAAAGGAAAACGGTTACAAACACAACATAATCAAACCTTAACGGTTGCAAACACAACATAATCAAACCTTCCAAACTGTGAACTTTCCTTACCTCCCCCGTCTTCTGCACAAAACGATCTGGAATCGCTACACCTTGAAATTCTTTCACCCGTCGAAAATTATTTGACTGGAGCCTGCCAGTCGAGCTAGGAGTTCCCGGGTTAATTTGATTTTTACTCAAATTACTCCGCTTATCGTCACTCTGCGCTTCAATAGTACAAGAAGAACCAGGTCCTGTACTGCATAACGGCGAAGTATGCTGTCGACCAATGCCCAAGTCTTCAATTTTACGCGATAAACTATGAGAAATATCAACAATGTTCGTAGGGCTGGAATTTGTAAAAAACGACAAGTTTTCTTTGATAAAATCATCATGAACCTAAAGATATATAACAGCAAGACGAAAAATTAATATTAATATTATAGCACATATTATACACGCAACAAAATTGTTACGTATGTGTTCATTTTCTCCAAGGAATCCAACAGGAACCATATTTCACAGGAAGTACGAACTGAAACATCAATTATTTTCTCCTTGGAACAGGAATTGCAAATACATTGTGCCACCAAATAACTGCTAATTGACTATAATTCAAAATAAAATAGGATGTTCGTCGAATGTTCAGCGTTTTTATTAACTAGATTATCAAGTTGTGCAAAGACATACGCCAATGAGCTTATACTTGATAATTTGACTCAATACCGTAAAAATTCTTGCTCCTGTGTCTTTCAACTCCGGAACAAGAACAGATGGATCACTGCTTTCTCCACATACAGTTAATTTGATATGTTATGTTTCCTCGGGTTTCAGAACATAGTTCAGGTTAAATTCTTTTTGGCATCAATGACGCATAAAAACAAAGAACACATTTTTCATTAAATCTATATACTAACCTTCCACTCTGTTCGAGGATGCATTCTAACTACGACGTTATCCGAATGCAAAGCTCGATTTCGATGTTGCATTCCTTGAATAAGCACATCTTTATCGTCTGTTGGATGATCAACAAACGCTTGTAAATAATTTTTAGCATTCACCCTTAGCGTTCCCTAAACAATAATTGATGAAAAATCAACAACACCAAACTGGTATGATTTGCCGTTATTCCAACGCCCTTTAGTTAATGACCAATACCAATCGCTTTCAAAATATAATTGAAGCATATTTATAACTAATTTTTGCGTAAATCTTTATTCATACAAATGATCACACTAATCAGTAACGACCCTGAAAGACTAATCGACTTAAGTTGTTTGGTGTTCGAAATAGAGATAGACCAACGCCAGTTTTAATGTACAATCCTTAATTTACTTGCATGAAAAACAATCATAACACGATCGGTTCTCGTTTGAAAAACATGAAAATCACAAGAAAATATTGTACACAGCATTTTCTATGTTTCCACGGTTTGCTATACACACTACACAATATATGCATTGTATATTTTAAACTGCTAGCCACCGCATGTAAATACGTATTACGTACATCGCAGCTCATGTTGAAAATTATCTTTACGCGTTCTAACTTGACCGGGGTTGCTACCGGTAACGGCCTCGGGGCACCTCTAGTTAGAAATATTGCAAATACTCTAGCTAAAAATATTAAAGCAAAATCAAGCGTTACTACTATCCCCTAGCACACAACACAACAGACAAAACATCAGGAATGTGCCGTTTAATCGGCATCGGCATCGGTAATAATCGGCACTTTTCGTGAGTATCCGCATCGGCACTGCCAAAAAATTGCCGATTCTTTGCCGATACTTTTTGCACAAATAAGTCGGTTGGAATGCTATCAGTATCATTTCTGGGCGCATATCAGTGTGCGTGGTCAGTAAAACTGTTATCTCTGTTGCGTTTGTTTGAAAAAATTAATTGAAATGAACCGATCTCATAAAATTCTAATCGTTTATGTTGCTTAGGATTTAAATCTTCCTATAATGGTGTAATGTAGTGTCCTATCTGTTTATTAAGCATGGTTTACTACAGTTGGAATCAAAATCGGCATCGGTTCGGTATGGAAAAATTTCAAAATATAGATCGGCATCGATATCGACATCGGCAAAAATTTTAGTATCGGTACATCCCTAAAAATTTATACGCGGCACGGTGAGAAAAAGCAAAGAATTTTAACTATTGACAAGCTACGCATACAATCGTGCACAAACACGGTCCAAACTTTAAATTAAAAGTGAATCACATAGCTTACTTCGACGAAGCAGCCAGCATGAACACCTTTTTGCACGTCAATTTCCGCAACATACGGCGAATAAAAACTATTAGATTGATTAAACTTCGCAGGTTTCTGAGATTGTGGCGTACTAGTCATATTTATCTGTGCAATAACTGATTATATTTCTAGTAACGCTAGTAATAGTAAAGCTACTGTTAATATGAAGTTTCTGGACAAAAAATCAATCTGGCATATATAAATCAAGAAAGTCATCCTTGAACTACGTAGAATTATCGTGTATGAGATTGCTAGCATATAGCTATATGCATATCCAATAACTGCAATTGCT
>JASANG010003721.1:0-48320 GCA_030248215.1 Enoplolaimus lenunculus
GCGTGCCATAAGCTTACAAGTTCATACGCTTATTTACGCAGAGGCATGTATACGTTTCACGGAAAACTACAACAAAAACAACAGTATTCTCACGAACTTTGCTGGTATTGGTGTTTTGAAATAGGTTGACGCCTGTACCGTCACCAATAAGTTTTAGTTTTATTTGCTTATTTTGTCATATGCCTATGTAAGGCAATAAATCCCGGTTTCTGTTACGCAAATCAGAGCTTACACTATTGTCAGGTTTGTCGTTAAAAGTTGCTTTTAGCCTGCAGTGCTGGCAACAAAAGCACTGTTATTCCAGCTTGCCATGATTTCTATGGATTAGCTGAATCCCACAATAATGCAAAAACATTAAAGACAAATGCAATCTACGACGTGAGTTTTGTGTTGCCAATTTAACTCTGCACCAGCGTAATCAACGCAACAGCAAGTGCACCGGTCCGCGATCCCCAGGACGTGTCTTCCCTCGGGGTTGCTATTTAATTAAAATTATCGACCCCATGTCGTGAAATTGCCACTAGGCTCGGATATTTTTGGCATGCAGTTACGAGTTACGACTGCATAGATTGCGATAATAAAGCAATAAAATAGAACGTAGCCTGAATGCTACATGTGGTACTTTATTTGCAGCTAACGAAGATGGAGTTATGACAAATATATATGCCATGTGCTCATTTGTCATAAACCTCGTTTGTATAAACATAACATTAGATATGGATTGAAAGCAGCTGATTTGCATAAAGGAACCTGGAAGTTCTTGTCTGACAGGCTAATTCCGATAAGTCTCTAGTTTTTAACATGCTCTGTACTAATTTTCGAATTTTGCAGCAACATCATCTACAACAACAACAACAACCACAACCACAACCACAACAACAACCACAACAACAACAACAACCACAAAAACAACCACAACAACAACAACCACAACAACAACCACAACAACAACCACAACAACAACCACAACAACAACCACAACAACAACAACAACAACAACCACAACAGCAACAACAACAACCACAACAACAACAACCACCACCACCACCACCACCACCACAACAACAACAACAACAACAACAACAGTCACAACTACAACAACAACCGCAACAACAACCACAACAACAACAACAACCACAACCACAACCACAACCACAACAACAACCGCAACAACAACAACAACAACAACAACAATAACAACAACAACAAAAACAATAACAACAATAACAACCACAACAATAACAACAACAACAACCACAACAATAACAATAACAACAACAACAACAACCACAACAACCACAACAACCACAACAACAACCACAACCACCACAACAACAACAACCACAACAACAACCACAACCACAACCACAACAGCAACAACAACCACAACCACAACAACAACCACAACATCAACAACTACAACAACAACCACAACAACAATAACAACCACAACAACAACCACGACCACCACAACAACAACAACAACAACAACCACAACCACAACAACAACCACAACCACAACAACAACAACCACAACCACAACAACAACAACCACAACCACAACAACAACAACCACAACCACAACAACCACAACCACAACCACTACAACAACAACAACAACAATCACCATCACGACAGGTACGTTATGCGTGCTACATTTTGATTTGAGATAGCCGTATGGAAACAACACCGTCAAAATTAAAAAGCTTCCTGCTATATTGTTTATGCAGCCAACAGCCATGTTTGCCACGTGTTGTTCCAAACAAATCAAGGTTGCCTTGAAAATACTGTAACCAACTTTGTTTCTTTTCTCCACTCAGATAATGAGGCAAAGTAAGACGCCACCTGTTGCTGGTATAAGTAAATAACGTCAATATATATATGTTTTTGGGCAGCTGGGGTAGTTTTGTTTCGAACGTCATAAAACGAGAACAAAGCAACAAAGTGTGATTTGAATATTTCAAAAACGATGCGACGGGAAACTGAATGTCTTGAAATGGTTCGATTGTGTTCATGAAATAACGAACGAACCAAAAATTCACTCCATAGCCACAAATAGATTAAGAATTGATTTTCTGGAAACGTAATTTTTGCGTCATGCTATATAATAAATTGTTTCGTTGCGCGATCGCCAAAAAGCTATATCCCATAATACCAGTCGCAGTAGTACTACATGCATTGAGCGAAGTTCGGACATACTTGTGAAATAATTTAAAAAGTCCTAATTTAGGCTCAACTAATTAAGCTAATATACAAATTAATTATTAGCTAACTATTCAGTTATCGGTGTTGGAGATTTATAAACAATCTTTTCAAATTTTTCGCACCCAAAAGCCATTTAGTAATGAATTTGATTGCTTGTAACCTTAATAATCAGTGAAATAACTTAAAAAGTCCTAAATTAGGCTTAACTAATTAAGCTAATATGCAAATTAGCTATTAGCTCACTATTCAATTATCGGTTTTGGAGGACTATAAACATTTTATTCTGATTTCTCGTCTCCAGAAACCGATTTAGTGCTGATATTAGATTGCTTGTAACTCTAATAATTATTGAAATACAGCAAAAAGTACTAATTTACGAAGTTCGGACATACTGAAATAATTTAAAAAGTCCTAATTTAGGCTTAACTAATTAAGCTAATATGCAAATTAATTATTAGCTAACTATTCAGTTATCGGTGTTGGAGATTTATAAACAATCTTTTCAAATTTTTCGCACCCAGAAGCCATTTAGTAATGAATTTGATTGCTTGTAACCTTAATAATCAGTGAAATAATTTAAAAAGTCCTAAATTAGGCTTAACTGATTAAGCTAATATGCAAATTAGCTATTAGCTGACTATTCAATTATCGGTTTTGGAGGTCTATAAACATTTTATTCTGATTTCTCGTCTCCAGAAACCGATTTAGTGCTGATATTAGATTGCTTGTAACTCTAATAATTATTGAAATACAGTAAAAAGTACTAATTTACGAAGTTCGGACATACTTGTGAAATAATTTAAAAAGTCCTAATTTAGGCTTAACTAATTAAGCTAATATGCAAATTAATTATTAGCTAACTATTCAGTTATCGGTGTTGGAGATTTATAAACAATCTTTTCAAATTTTTCGCACCCAAAAGCCATTTAGTGATGAATTTGATTGCTTGTAACCTTAATAATCAGTGAAATAATTTAAAAAGTCCTAAATTAGGCTTAACTAATTAAGCTAATATGCAAATTAGCTATTAGCTCACTATTCAATTATCGGTTTTGGAGGTCTATAAACATTTTATTCTGATTTCTCGTCTCCAGAAACCGATTTAGTGCTGATATTAGATTGCTAGTAACTGTAATAATTATTGAAATACAGTAAAAAGTACTAATTTAGGCTTAACCAATTAAGCAAATTAGCCTGTAGCTAATAAACGACCTAAAGTTTAAACCCCAATGCGAGGTTAACACCCCTGGATAAAAAAACGTTTATCAAAATCAGTTCAGCAGTTTCTGAGATTTTTTCGGACGCACGGACGGACGGACGGATAGACGAACATCCACCTTTCGACCCCCAGCACGAAATATCAATCGCTCAATAAAAAATGATAATTTCGACGTTATTTTGTTTTTACTTACTACCACTCGAAACTTTAGACTATATCCCTAGCGGGGTTTGAATTAAATACAAAATTTTGTAGTAATTTCAGATACCATCTGAAATCGTTCGTTGCCAATACAGGAAACGGTACCTACAGGTTGTTTAAAATGCACTATAGCAAAATGCGTACTACTTCTGCAACCGAAAACGTTTGATAAACATGTTTATGAAGTCCAAGCATTGTATTCATATTTCAACAATACTCACGTAAAAGCTGAGCGCTATTGTCAAAATGAAGCCGCAAAACCAATAATGATTAAACTTTTGAGATGAAACCTACTACCATTAAAACTAATAACTCGCTGGAAAAGCCGAGTTTAAAACATTTAGAAACAACACTGTTTAAAGAGCGCTTCATGTTGTTAAAAGCACAATGATGGTGTAACGACCCAATTTATGTTGATCCCAAATGCAAAAGTACGAAAGTCGGTGTAGTGTAGTGACCCGAACAGTGCAGAGCAGACATGGGTAGGAGTTTCCCCAAACTCGCGAGCGAAGCCAGCAAGAAGCCTGACGCATTTTGAAACTTCGGCGGTTTTTGTTTCCACCGGTAATGGTGGGGATCCCTTTAAGGGTGGCCCCATATTCGGGTATGGGGAGTAGTTGCTACTCCTTATGGTAGCGTACCATGCCCCAAATTTGCTGGCCGGCGTCTACCTTGATGTCTTTCACCATGGTCCTAGCAAAAAAAGGAGTTTTAGCAAACCGTGGTTACCTTATCTAAACTGCTTTAGAGAACAACTTTTAATGAGCAGTAGTCAAAATAACAATGAATGAAATTGAAACAAACCAGCATTAAACCCCAGTATAAAACAAAAACAATCAAATTAACCAATTTTAACCACAAAATAAAAAACTAAAATACTAAAACAAAATATAACGTATATATATGTCGTAGCCCTAATCGTGATTCAGCACAATTCTGAATTAGGCTAGTCCAAAGCGGAATTACGACTTGGGCTAACCCAATGCGGAATCGTGTGTGATGAATCTGTCTGTTTTCTAGTTGGTTACTTGATAGTCGCAATTCTGCTTCATTCCGCTTTGCTCAGCAAAACAAACTGGTAGGTAGCCAATAGGTGCCGATTACTTAGCAAATCAGAAAAAAGTATTTCGGAATTGGGCTAAATTGCAATTTGGGCTACGACATATATAATAAATACCACAGACAGTAATGAAAGTGAAATGCTAAATTATTAAATGTTGAGTATAGCTTTAATAAAAGCTCAACATTTAATGATAACACCTTTTGATGCAGTTGTGTCACTGTTATAAAAGATATTTTATTTTAACCCTTTCTCACATGAATATTTTCAATTTCATATCAGATGTAATTTCAAGGTAAGATATATCAGATGTAATTTCAAGGTAAGATTCGATCCCTAGTCTCACGGGTGGGAGGCGTTTATGATGACCACTGAGCTATAGGAGTTTGACGCTCGAGCCCGAGTAGGCTCTCGCGTCTTGTGAAGATTTTGCACTGCGCATATATGTTATAAATGTTATACACTGCTCACAGTGTGCGTATTGCTCGTACATTATTGTATTTAGTTGCTCATAGTATACTCTATGAGTGAAAGGGTTAACAAACTGTTTTATTACAGATGATCATATTTGCTACGATCACGTACAAAACTGCTACAACAATACCAAAACAGGAGATTGTGATACAATATATTCTGGCATTCGAGGCCTCACCCGAAGCTTACAGGTTTGTCAAGCGTGGTCGCTGAGTATTCCTCACAATCATGGCGAATCTGGTCCTGTGAATTATTGTCGAAATCCGTCGAACAGAGGATTGGGCGCATATTGTTATACAATGAACCCGCAACGAGAATGGGAGTACTGTTTTGATCTGTGTGTTGGTAAATATTTTTTATTTTACAATGTTAAATCAACTTAGGCTTACTGATAACAAAACGATTAGATATGAACGTTTGAAGAATTTAATACAGAAATCTTTTCAACTCAACTGCTGTCGAGTGGACGTCATTACACTGATTGTGATGCTTGTATGTGGTTAAGCTTAAACGGGCATAATTTTTGTAAAATGGATTAACATCTGTATAGTTTTGATGCGCTAAACTATACATAAACAGATTAAGCTTTTACGTAGAGATTCTAACAATAGGTTACAAGAAGATTTACGCTGGCGCCACTTCTTAAAACCTTCGGCTTAGTTAAAAAGTGCCCAAAAATTTTGGTCTCTGACTAAAAAGTCGAACTCTCAAATTTTTACGAGCCCGTCACCCTCTCCAAATGACATACATTTCACTATAATGGCTAAGATATCTCCCTTGTATTTGTTTTAGTTTGTTAGCTTATCCTTAGCAGGTAGTCGTTTGAGTACTGTTTAGTGAGTGAAGAACGTCCAGTAGACCACAACAAATGGTTATTGGATGATCATATCTCACAATAGTTTCTATACCGTTGCTGTGTGCATAAATAAATTTAACTTTATGCAAGTAATTTGTCTTCGTTCATACCTATTACTAAGTGTCTATAGTGTTGGCAAAAAGTACTACAGTTAAATATATAATACAACCTACCATCGAATTGTAGAAGCCGACTGCTATGACGAAAACAACGACTGTTTTGATAATACACAACCGGAATGCATCGGAGCAGATTACGAAGGAAATAAATCGATAACAGTATCAGGACACACTTGTCAACACTGGGCGCTAACGTTTCCAGTTGTTCATGGATATAACGATCTTCTTTCAAATATGTGTAGAAATCCGGACGGAAAACAAAGTGCGTGGTGTTATACAACTACGGCAGGTGTCACTTGGGAATACTGTTTCAACACATGCAATAGTGAGTTGAACTTCAACTAATGTGTTTCTAAAATCTTCGTTATATGATTTTTTTATTTTTCATGACATGCCACTAGTTGTTTTGGTTGTATCTATACTACTTCTGGTTGATTTTGATATGTTATGTTAGCCTAGTATTTATCAAGCAACTGCAATGCATGGTAATAGAACGTAGCACAAGATTGATACAGTTAACAGTATGGAATGCATACTTTTTAACACATTCACTGCTGATTTCTTGAACTTTTACAGGCATTCGGTTTTAACAAAGGCGTCAAGATCCATTAAAGTTAACCGAGAAGTACACTCCAGGCAGTAAAATTAAAAATCTCATAGTAAAACATGTGTAGTAGTTTAACCATGACGTCCAATTCTTATGTCCCGGTTTTAGCTTATGCACAATTTTCAACATTAGCCTGAACAATTACTAGAAATAAGCTATTAAATTTACGTGTTGGCGCATATTAACTAAGCGGTGCTGCCCACGAGTTTGCGGGTCCAGCAGCGAAAGGAATTTAACCAAAATGTTGTTCGACATAAAAAACCCCCAATAATGTTTAAAAAATAATCACTTTTAATACATGTATCCATGACTAAAACTGCTTTCTTTGAAGGCAAAATTCTGCTTATGTGCCTTACGAAAATTACTTGTTACTCTTTATGGAAACGTACCATGCCACAAATTTACTGGGTGATGCCTACACGGTGTCTTTCATCATGGTCCAAGCAGAATAAAGAATTTTTAGTAGTTAGCCTTGTAAAATAAAAGATGCAATAAAAATACTGAAAATTGAAACACTATAAGTAAGCGATACCGTTTTTATGATGTATTTAAATGTCATAAAATGTGTACACCAAAACAAGCTGTATGTGCACTTGATAACGTACATCAGCAACCACCACTACAACAACATTCTCAATAACCACAGCCACAACCACCATCACAACCATAACAACTACCACAACCACCACAACAACAACCACAACAAAATCCACAACAACCACAACAGCCACAACAACAATCACAACAACCACCATCACAACAACAACAACAACATCGACAACAACTACTACAATAACAACAACAGCAGCAGCAACAACAACAACAACAACCAAAACGACAACAACCACCACAGCAACAACCACAACAACAACAACAGCAACCACAACAACAACAACCACAACAACAACAACCACAGCAACAACAACCACAACAACAACCACAACAACAACCACCACAGCAACAACCACAACAACAACAGCAACCACAACAACCACAAACACAACAACAACAACCACAACAACAACAACCACAACAACAACCACAACAACAACCACAACAACAACCACCACAGCAACAACCACAACAACAACCACCACAGCAACAACCACAACAACAACAGCAACCACAACAACCACAACCACAACAACAACAACCACAACAACAACAACCACAACAACAACAACCACAACAACAACCACAACAACAACCACCACAGCAACAACCACAACAACAACCACCACAGCAATAACCACAACAACCACAACAACAACAACAACAACAACAACAACAACAACAACAACAACAACCAAAACAACAACAATCACCACAGCAACAACCACAACAACAACCACAACATCCGCCATCACAACAACAACAATCGCAACAACTACGACTTCAACAACAACATCGACAACAACAACAACCACAACAACAACCGCAGCAGCAACAACAACAACAACAACAACAACCACAACAACAGCAACCACAACAACAACAACCACTACAGCCACAACCACAACAACCACCACCACCACAACAACAACCAAACCAACAACAACCACCACAGCAACAACCACAACAACAACAACCACAACAGCAACCACCACAACAACCACAACAACAACAACCACAACAACAACAACAACCACAACAACAACAACAACAACAACAACAACAACCACTACCGCAACATCTAGAAGCACAAAAATAACAGCAATTCGTAAGAATACTGTTGTGCAGTAGTTTTGTTGTGGTGTTGGCTTAATCAGCAACGTTAATCGCAGTTAGAATCTTGACATAACGATATAAGCCAGTAAAATACATAATTTCGTGCTGATTATCATAGGTTTCCTAAAGTTAATGATAGTTTTTACACAGTAGTCTCTGTTACACAACATGTATCACTGGGTGTAATTTTAAACAAATCTATTTAAAGTTAGACGAAAGTTGTGATTGTTGGCAGTTTGAAGATACTGGGCTACTGAAACATTGTGATATAATTTTGAGGTGCTAATTAACAAACAATATAAAGAAAATTTGTTTCGCTTGTGTCGCTGCTTAAAATTCCGCAACGAGTACATCTGTTTGAAAAAACAAAAGGTGTAAACCAATGAATGAAGTCGGTTTCAATGTAAGTTTTGATCCCCTAGAAAATTTTCGACCGTGTTTGCAAGTCAATGAAATCCTTGTATGCTCCTCCTGAATAAATTTGAGTCCCCCAACCAAATAAGCGGGCTATGGGCCTGAGAAAAACTTAGCTTGAGCTTCTTAACTTACCAGAGTGTTAACCTTCATAGCAGCTATTGATAGCTGCATTTATAATGTGCGTGCCATAAGCTTACAAGTTCATACGCTTATTTACGCAGAGGCATGTATACGTTTCACGGAAAAACTACAACAAAAACAACAGTATTCTCACGAACTTTGCTGGTATTAGTGTTTTGGAATAGGTTGGCGTCTGTACAGCCACGAATAAGTTTTAGTTTTATTTGCTTATTTTGTCATATGCCCACGTAAGGCAACAAATCCCGGTTTCTGTTATGCAAATCAGAGCTTACACTGTACTCGGGTTTGTCGTTAAAAGTTGCTTTTAGCCTGCAGTGCTGGCAACAAAAGCACTGTTATTCCAGCTTGCCATGATTTCTACGGCTTAGCTGAGTCCCACAATAATGCAAAAAACATTAAAGACAAATGCAATATACGACGTGAGTTTTGTGTTGCCAATTTAACTCTGCAACCAGCGAAATCATCGCAACAGAAAATGGCCCCAGTCCGCAATCGCCAAAACGTGTCTTCCGTCGGGGTTGCTATTTAATTAAAATTATCGACCCCATGTCGTGAAATTGGGCTTGGATATTTCCGGCATGCAGTTACGACTGTATAGATTGCGATAATAAAGCAATAAAATAGAACGTAGCCTGACTGCTACATGTGTTACTTTATTTTGCAGTTAACGAAGATGGAGTTATGACAAATATATATGCCATGCGCTCATTTATCGTAAACCTCATTTGTATAAACATAACATTAGATATGGATTGAAAACAGCTGATTTGCATAAAGGAACCTGGAAGTTCTTACCTTACAGGCTAATTCCGATCAGGCTCTAGTTTTTAATATGCTCTGTACTAATTTTCGAATTTTGCAGCAACATCATCGACAACAACAACTACAACGGCAACAGCAACGACAAAAATAGTCACAACAACAACAACAACAACAACAACAACCACAACAACAACAACCACAACAACAACCACAACAGCAACCACAACAACAACCACAAAAACAACCACAACAACAACAACAACAACCACAACAACCACAACAACCACCACAAAAACAACCACAACAACAACAACAACCACAACAACAACAACAACAACAACAATAACAACAACAAAAACAACAAAAACATCAATTACAAAAATAGCTACAACAGTGACAACAACTACCACTCTTACAACCACAACTATAATACCCGGTAAGATTATTTTACACGTGAAACGAGATCTTTCAATTATAGTTTAACAGAGTATATAAATTTGGATGTAAACTTATCTTTAATGTTAGGTTGTGTAAATTTATTAATTTTGACAGCATAAGAGTTGCGCTATACTTTTGTTGACATGCGGCGGCGTTCGTCACTGTGCGGTATCGTAGGCAAATGTTCTCACGTGTGGCGGACGGTGCCATTACGAGTGACGGACGGTGCCGACGGACGACGAGAGGGGCGACGGTGCGGACGGGTGCGGACGGTGTCACGGGGACGGACGGGACGGACGGGACGCCGCGGTGACGGACTGCGGACGGGTGACGGACGGTGTCGTACGGGTGACGGACGGTGACGGACGGGTGACGGACGGGTGACGGACGGTGACGGACGGGTGACGGACGGGTGACGGACGGTGCCGTACGGGTGACGGACGGTGCTGTACGGGTGACGGACGGTGCCATACGGGTGACGTCGTGACGGACGGTGCCATACGGGTGACGGACGGCGCCGGACGTCAAGTATAGCGCAACCTTTATTGTACGCTGAAGTCACGAACAAAAATTTTTTTTTGTTTAGCATCAGACGATATTTGCCCGGAAAACACCTGCCAAAACGGAGCGACTTGCATAATGCGGGGCGGAATAGCGTATTGTGTATGTGGACCAGGATGGCGTGGACTTTACTGTGAAATGTGTAAGAAATTAATTTGTCTCATTTCCGCAATGTTTCTTGAAATTTTGAAATTAAATCTACCACCACAACGCTGAATGTTTGCATTTTTAGTCAAGGCTTTGGAGTACCAACACATTTTAGAGGAAACTAAAAGCATTTCGTAAGGGGAAACGTAGCTTTGATTGGTATTTTATGACAGAGTTGATACAATAATTCAGAGAAACACATGTAATATCACGTTAAAAATAAGCATGTCAGATGTTATGCTTGTAAAGCACGAGAGACGCAAAGCTTAAACATAAGCAAATCATAACAGTAAGATTTCATAAATATAGACTGTTAATATTATGGAATGAGTGAAATGATTTTGAAACAATAAATGAAGTAAATATAGTTAAGTAAAGATTTCATAAACTCGCTGCGAAAAGCATAATTATCTTTGCATGGGTTACAGCGGCAAATGATTGTGAATCCCGACCGTGTCATCCTGGCGCAACTTGCAACGATGAACATCTGGGGTTTTCATGTGTATGCCCGCCTGGATTTACCGGAATTGATTGTTGGACAGGTAATTTCATTATTGAAAATTGCTCGCAAATTTGTCAACAAATATTTAAAACGCTGAAACTGTGCTTGTCTTATGTACGCATATTTCAAACGATATGTGCGTAAAATTGAGTCAAGATTTAATTTGAAAAAATTCAGGGAATTAATCATGAATGTACTCGAAAGTGCGTTTCGAATTTTTGATACACTAACATGTTAAAATATTCGTGCAGTACAACAATTTTTCAGCCGTGGTTGATTAGTTTGTTTTTAATTTGTGGCATAGCGCACAAAAAATTGCAAAATTCCTTGTTCAAATTGCTTAAATTATGTGTTTAAAGTTTCATAAATGTTAAAATGGTGTTACAATTGCACTGTTTACAAAAAGTCAGCTTAACGCCGCACTTGATCTTCGCGTTATGATGACAAATTAGCAAATTTCTTATATTTTTACGCAAATTTCAGAAATTAATCTTTGCGAAGGTGAACCGTGTAAAAACGGTGAATTCTGCGTCCATTTCGCGGGTGGATTCAATTGTATTGCACCGTCTCAAGTAAGTTTATTACCGAGTGAGTGACAGCAGAACATATCAGTAGGGTGTAAATGGATAGTAAAAATAACGAAAACCGATAGCGATAAAAATTACGCAAACAGAAACGCAAAACGGATCATTAAGTATGAAAGTTTCAAATATGTTTTCTTTTTCTACCAGCACAATTGAAGCTTGCAAATATCTACAAAGCTTTCTAAAATATTATGAACAAATACTGTGTAAGTGGCTCTGCCACTCTTAAATATATTTCAAACTAAAAACTAAAACTTAAACTAAAACCAAACCTTAAAACCACATCTTAAGGGAGTCCCTGGCGCCACTGAGTCTCTCTTAGAACTTAAGTTAGGCTTAGGCGTTGCTACAACGCGAAAATTGTTAGAATCGATGGTATGGCGGCTGCGACCACAATGTAAACTTACCTGGGCACTGCGCGGCCGTTGAATAGTGTCGCGTATTGGGTTGGCTGCATTTGCGAGAAAGGACATAGCTAAGCTATGTCAGCACCAAAATGGTGTTTTACTATTGGCTGTTGTTGTAACATTATTGTTGTTGTTGTTGTTGTTGTGTGGCTCTGGACCTAAAGCTAGGATCGGCGAACATGCAATTGTGGGTGTCGGTCTGTATGCAAATTAGGTCGAGACACACAGGTGGTAGCCGGGACCGGAATCAGTATTGACTTGGAAGCTAGTGCGGAACGGTGACTCTTTTTGTTATTGAAATTTTGTGTGGATTATGGTTTATTTTGTTCTTCTAATTTTACGGTCGTATCGGAGTGAAGTCGGAAATTGGTAAGTAAGGTTGGAGTTGAACTAGTATTAAGAAGTAGTCACGGTGGTTTAAGATGTGAAGGAATCCAGGACGTTACGGTTATAGTTGGGGTTGCGCAGGACGCAGGAATACCCAGTATAGAATGAAATTGGGGATATTAGGAGAACCTGGGAAAACGTAGTTTAGTGAATCTAATGGGGTTGGGTTTACTATTCTTCAACAGATTGGCCAAATCTAACGGGGTTAGATTGGTCGGAAATTGGGTGTATCTCTAACGGGGTTAGAGTACACAGTTGTTAACTTGGGAAAAATAGAGTGTAATTCTAACGGGGTTAGGATTTCACGGACTCTGGGAAATAGTAAAAGTATTGGTATCGGCGAAGCCAGTGGCTGGACTAAAACGGATTCAGGCATAGGCATTCAGGATTTGGGATCAGGCTGTCAGGTGAATTGCATAACCTGTAATTTACTGGTGTATATTTGGTGTTATAAAGCATTTGGGAGGGTTAATAAACGTTTACCGGCCGCATTACCGAATCAGAGCGATAAGCGTACATCGAGAAAAGAACTGCTTAAAGGTGTGAAACAGGATACAGGACTGAGCAAAAATCACGAACTTCTCACCTATTGAATGCATCGAAATTTTGGTGATTTGCATGAATTTCGTAATTTTTATCTCATATCGAACAATTGAAGCATATTTTGCGAAATTTGAACGTGATTTGTAACTAATTTTGAGAATAAAGAAACAACCGAGTTACCAGTCTTAAGCCCTGTATTTAAGCGTTAAAGTATTGAGAATAGAAAAACATGAACATCAAGTTCAAGTGTTTATTTTACATCAGGATTGCTTCACAAGAAACGTACATGAAAAACCAAAAAATCACTAATTGCCAGTGTTTTCTTGTTTTTTCGATACAAAAGATTATGTAGTGTTAGGGTTGTAAAATGCGATATTGTCACCTTAGTTTCGTGAACATCTGTTTTATGTTTTGAATTCTTTGTGTTTAAACAGTTTATTTTAAATAGCAGATAAAAAATAATTCAAGAATTGAATTCTTCAAACAAACTCACAAGCATTTATTAGGTATTTTGGTGGTTAGAATCAAACATAAATTTCAGTATGAGCCTTTTCTCAGATTTTAGGGTTCAAATACGGTTAAACTTATTCGCAAACGCGAATGATTGCCTTATTTGTGTATGATTTTTAGGTTGAAGATCAAAAACAAGCTATTGTTGATTCGCTAATGGATACTATTCTCACTAATCCGGTATTCTTAATACACAAATTTAAAAATCAGCTAATTTATATGTATGATTGCACTGTGTAATATGTATATATTGTGAAAGGCACAATTTAGAAATACCATTTTTTGACGTTGCGAATGCCACTTTGGAAGTGACCAAATTTTTTTTGTCAAACGGATCAAGAAGTTATATACCTAGTACTTGACTCAGTTCGGTAACTTGAGTCGAATCGTGTTTATTTCGTCGCTATCTGAACACCAGTTGACTAGTTATGGTCAAATAACGGTTTCAGCGCTCGGTCAATGCTCCGAGAAGTCACCAATATAGTTATTAACACTTTTGATCATTACTCGGGATAGTTAGTGTAGTGGTAAAATTAACACTATTTGACTGCAATTAAAATTAGGTCTAATGGTAAATTTATTGCTGAAGTTTTTGACAAAAAATGTTTTTATTGTCTTTGAGTGCGGACCTTTCACCCTAAAAATGAGAATTTTCAATAAATTAATATCAAGTTTACGGCGATAAGAAAAGTCATAAGAAGCTCAAATAAGCTAAAAATTTTATAATCCAACCTCACTGGCCAAACGTCACTGATGAATCGATAACAAAAACCCCCCCATCGCTGTTCTTTTTCTATTTATCACAAAGATGTATTAATGGTGTAAAGATGTTCATCCGGGTACGGGCGTTACCATCGGAATATTAATCTTTATCCACGGGTGTACCCGCGTAAAATTTCTTTACCCGCGAAGTCTTAAATAATCAATGACGTATTAAAATTAGCTAGTTTGTAAATTCAAGTAAGCTCTAAATTTGAAATTTTAAAATTTTAGCAAACTCTTGGGCTCGCAAGTTTTGATGCTTCAACGGAAATTACACCTGAATTCTTGCAAGCGTCGTTCAATGAAATGCGACAATATTTAATTCATTCTGACGGATTCGATTCGTCTCAGCTCGAATCTGCGTTGTACACGTACCAAGAAACTATAATCAGATGTACTTTCGAAGGAATCCCGTGCACTAATTGGTAATTCGGTAAACTATGCAAATGCTGAGTTTTCGCTTTATGTCTGGCCCTTCTCCACAGCGTTTAATTATGAGATTACGAAGTATTATTCCAAAATTTGTAGAAAAACGGAAAATGCAAACTTACACACTATAGAATAAATAACTTATTAGATGTTAACTGGATTGCAGAGATGTGCCAGGCAAAAAATAATTGAAAACCTCTGCACTTACTTGAATCAGATCTGGGATTAAGTCAAAAAAAGTCAAAACGAGACTTATATATAATTCTGCAACCCAGCCACTATCTTCTTATTTTCTTTTTGCACTCATAATTACCACGAATGCAAAGGTTTAGCTTCTAGCCCTATTTGGCTGCTAGCCGAATTAAATTAAGAATTTGTATATTCTAGGACATATCTGAAACATCATTCGTATGGTAATTGTTTTGTTTACAACGACCAAACAGCAAAGAGAATTCAAGTTGTTGCAGCTGGTTCAAGTTATGGTAAACACCACTGGTTCAGTCAACAAAAAGTTATTTTCATTAAAAAACCATACAAGCGACAGCGGCGGATCACCAAATCACCGGGCGGCCAGAAGCGCAGCCAGGAAGGGGTTTTGGTAGTCTAGACGCTGCCACGATCCATGAACTTAGAAACGTTTTGCAACTGTTCCAAATGAATTTAATACTAAAATAACCGTCTATAGCATCTACCTCGCTTCGCTCGTGAGCTTTTCTTCATAGATTTACACGTACAGTAAGGGCAAATTTGAACTATTAACGCGATCGAATCTGTCTTTCTATCCCAAACCAAAGTTAAAATTTTCATTCCTAAGCATTCGTTTTAAACTTGTGTCAAGCTGTTTACCAGCTTCGATTGCGAATTCTTCAAAACTCAATCTTTGCTGTATAACTCTTCTTAGCGAAAACACCGCCCAATTGGCAATCGCGGCTACGCACCTGCTAACCCTTGAGGCCACGATGAAATACTCCGGCGAAATATACCTTGATTGAAAATTTGCCACGTTTTTAAACCTTCGTTACGGACCCCTTAAAGCGGTTCCTGGGTCGACATGTTTACTAGCCTCCATCATTATTTACCCCTGGTAACCCATAATATAAAATCAAAGGGTATCAGAAACAGTTGAAAGTTGCAATACTTAACTTCAAGTAGTGCTGTGGTTAAAGAAATGATCAAGCTTTAAACAGTAGTTGATAATCTTGTACTTCCCGGTGAGTGAGGATAAAACAATGTTTAGTAAATATTCAAAATATAGTAAGATTGCAAAGTACGCCGAAAAATTGCACAACCCGCATTTCAATCTTGCCATAATTTTAAGCTATTACGCCAGTTTGAATGAAAATCAGTCGGTGTAGGGAAACGCATCACTTATTTCTTTGCGATCTGCCTTCAATTTTAGCATATGTGGGAAAAATAGCACACAACTCATGAAAAGTTTTAATAAAAAGCTCTAAGGGGTGAGTATTGTTAATTCCAGGGCTTTGGTTAGTTTTGGACCCACAGCTGTCCACTTACGGTTCCGAAGCAGACTCTGCTGGGTTTCGAATGGTAATTCATTCACCAAATCGTACGGCGTTTCCTGAATTTACAGGATACGGCATTGTTCCGGGTGCCGTTAGCGATTATTATTTGACTTACGTAAGTTTTCACACGAACAGGTAGTGCTAAAATTTTACCGACACATCTCAACTTTATAGAATGATTATTTCTCATCATTCAACTGCTAGTTAAAGCTGCAAATTCTCGCTGCAAAAGCTTGCGTTTGTCAATACAGGGATGAACGACCGACGTAACCCTTAACATTCACTAGACATACTATCAATATAATAGAAAGACCAAAATCATACACGTATTAAAATATACAACTAAAATTATTCACCGACCATATTTATCACAAGATTTAGACTCGTATTCTCAAATGTGTGTAGCAATTATCTACACTTGGTGATATGACTTATTTGTGGCTTTCGAACTAGTGAATCGTGATGTTAGAAATCCAGCGCATTTTGCATCTGATTTGTCATACTTCTGTGCCAGTTTTGAGATCAGCAATTCTAGAGCTTGTCAGTTAGAAGATCTATCGCTAAACGGTAACAGGTGCTATATGCATTTGATAATATGGGCCGCCCTAACATAAAATTCAAAAACTAAAGGTAAGCATACCAAAACAGTGACCTGTTCAAAATACAATCCGCTCCGGTATCAGACAATGAATGTTTGCGTACAATTTTGACTCATTCAATCCGGAATTAAAGTAAAATAATTTCAGCCTTACAGAAAGTTTTCCCGTTACCTCCATGCCATTTAAAAACTTTTTCGCCCCCTCAAACATCTTGGCTTGGCAAAAACCCTAATTTATCAATGAGCAAACGTTGACGTTTAAATCAAAGTATACAACAGAGCGCATTCTGCATATAAAAACGTGGTATAATGAAAGTTACTGAGGTAATTAATGCAAGTATTTCATTTGTTTAGAATGCAATGTACGCGTTGCCAAAGCCGTATGGAGATTGTATAGAAGCTCCAACTGATATTGATAAGTATTATTACTCTGACAACTATACTGCACAAGTGAGGAGATTTTAAATTTTTTGAGGTTCGTCACCTGATGTTGCAAGTTGCATCCGGCGGACTTTTTAGAAGAGAAATTTCAGACTTTTTAGAAGAGAAATATCAGATCCGAAAAGTTTTGTTTTCAAATTTTTTGAAACAATTTTACCTGCTTCAGTATATCAGAGTTCATTAAATTTGTAGTAAATTTGCTCGTTGAAAACCTATCGCTCTTGAAATACTTCGTCTGCGGCAACTACAATTAGTCGGCAATTTCTCGATCCTTCACTAATGGCGCCTATCCGTAGCCTCGAATGTGGGTAGTATGTATTGCCATCTGGTCATAGGTTTTGTAACTTTTGAACTGGTGAATTTTCAATGTCTAAATCTGTAAGGTTTACATTACCATATTTCAAAGCAAACTGTGGTATTCTTTTATCGAGTGCAGTTTCGCGTGTTTGAGATTCAATTACTAGCTGGCGATATAGATGCTGCATACAATCAACAGCATAGATTAAAATTTTAACCCTTTCTTACACGAATATATACTATTTCTCCTGAGACCTACTTTTATGCTAGGATTCGAACTCCAGTGACTGGAGTGGAAGGCGTATACCATCACTACTCAGCTATAGGAGCTTGACGATCGAGCCCGAGGGGGCTCTCACGTCTTGTGGTGATTTAGTACTATATATACGTGTTGCAATTGTTAAACACGGTGCGATATATACTATTTAACGTATATACACTGCGCTGAGTTGCCTACAGGCAACTCAATGTGAGAAGGGGTTAATAGGTCTCAGTTTGTTTTTGTATGAGCTGTTCATTTTCGCCAACCAATTATCCATAGCGTATCTGTTATTGTATTGCAGGGTTGCGACAGTAGCAGTTTGCAATCGGAAATTGTTAAAGAATGCAGTTGTAGAAGTCACAAAATTGCATATTCATCCGATATTGATTATAAGCCGTGTAATTTAAGCAAAAGTAAGCATAGCAGTTATTTTTCCAGTAAACAGTAAAACAAATCCAAAATGGTTGCAGATAAAACTGAAAATTTTTCCTTAAAAGCCTTCAAAACACGTTTCGAAAACAATTAATTGCAAAATATATTGCCACATGGTAAAAAATGTTATAAAGGTTGCAAAAGAGTCATGTGTAATTCCCAATGAAATTAAAAAATTTTGTTCTGCCAATAAAGATTTTTAAGCAGAAATATTGGTGCCATCATTCAGACACTGAAATTTTCAGTTGTTTTTTTCAGAGCGTTGCGCGGAAGCTGTCGAAATCGCAGTAATGACCAATGACACTTTGAGAAATTCAGATTGCAAATATCCATGTTTGTAAGTGTCGACAAATGTTCTCTTAAAATTAATATTTCGTGATGTTATGAACGCCTACTTGTTCGTTTTACAAACAAAAGATTAAAAGCAAATAATCATGGCTCACGTAAACGTCAGGGGCGGAACGTTTTTCTGCGATACTGTAATACAGTAAGCTTAAGTGTTAGACTAATTCTTTTGCTTCGACTTAGGCTTAGGCCTATGTGTATGCTTTTACGCTTAGGCTTAGGCTTAGGAATATGCTTATACTACTGTTACAGCCCTGTTCTATACATTGGCCATAATCGTTTAATGACCAATATCCCAAAAAACTTTATTGTTACGCGTCCAATCAGATTCAGTTTGCATTCCCATCAGTTGTTCTCGATGTAGATACTAAATTGAATTAGCCATTGGGGGTTTGTTTGCGACAGAAATGTTTGTTTCAGTGCCGAAGAATACATCGCCACTACAACGAAAACACATCGTCGCAATGTTAAGGTAAAAGTATCATCATTAATTGTGTTTTTAATAAAACTATTTAAATGCTCGCGTTAAGTGTTTAGTGATTAGTTCAGAGGTGTAAGTGGGTAAAGATTGTTTACCTTCGATGCGCCTTACGGCCTTACTCGTGGAATTTTACCTTTTTACCCGCGGGTATATTCGCACAACATTCCTTTAACCACTACCCGTCTTTTCCCGCTCTTATTTTTACTTCCGAGTTCAATACAATTGTGTAATTTTACAGTGTACATGTCGTAGAACAAGTCGGAATTCAGACCAATTCCGAATTGGGCTATTCCAAAGCAAAATTACGACTCGGCTAGCCCAATTCCGAATTGGGATAAATTACGACTTGGGCTACGATTTATAGATGTTCTTTTTATTAGTAACTTTAAAACAAACCATTCAGTAAAAATGTAACACCATATAGTATTGCACATTACCCCTATAACCGGAAACGCTGTTTGCCGATGGGTGATTATGATCAGTGAATCAAAACGTCCTTGTCTGTACGAAATCTGTGTAGTTAACATCGTACAGTCACACATTTTTTATGGTTTCATCGCAATTTGTCTCAAGATTTCATTCAGAAAACCTTGCGAACTTATTGCTTCAAGCCAAAGAAAAGTATAACCTCTATAGGAACAGCAAAGAATGTTTTCAAATGCTACATGATAAACTGTAAACCAAAAATTTCTGTTGAAATGTATGTGAAAAGTATTCCTTCGTGCATGCAGGGCTTAATTCGGCTAGAACCAATATCTTGGCAACCTGTTTTATTTGTGAGGGATACCAGCTATGTACCTTAAACCTCTGTTTGGAATTTTTTTATAAAAATTTTAGGCGGGTAATGAATCACAAATTTTTACTCGCCCTCTGAAATTCTTTATCCAAGGTATACCGTCGTCAAAATTTTCTTTCCTGTACCCGCGTTATCCGCGGGAACCCGCGAGTAGCGTGCTCCTCTGAATTATTGTAACTAAATTGTACGCATAATTTTATGTTAAAGTCTGAACAAACAATCTGTAGATAGGAAAAATACAGGTGAGCAGCAACATTTGAGTCTTTTCTGTTATCCCCCAGCCGGAGTTTACCCAAAAATAATTGGATTTTGAAAAGTTTTGCATATTTGAGGTTCTCAGGACCTCCCCTTTATCATTCAACGCTGGCCGAGCTGAATTCACTGAAGCGCGCTAAATCAGATTTTTGACCATAACTCGTTAGCCAGGTGTCTGATTGTGGAAATTTTGATACTATTCAGCTATGCTCTAGAAGCTGCGACGAATGGTTTATATATAATATGTCTAACTTTTTGATACAAAAATTTTTTGAGTACCAAGGGGGAACCTCTTCTAAAATGATGTGTTTCTGGATTTGGTGGTCTCAGAAACACATGAACTCCGCTTGTGTGAGCCTCTGCGGGTTTTATTACTTCGAGTCTACCAATCGGGTTTAATTAAGCCTTCCAATCAGGCTCACAAGTAGCAGTTAATTTGGTAGTTTATTATAATGACAAACAATACGGCACGAAGCACAAAAAGAATACTTCTTATATTGCAAGTCCGTGCACGATCGAGCCCGTAGGACGTGAATTTGAATCAGGTCCGTGGACTGACAAAAGTGATAGTAGGCCGAAGTCGGTAAAGCTATTTCGATCGCTAGCCGCGATCGTTTAACCAAATAATAATTAAGGCGTTAGACCGCGAGTTATGATTGCTATTCGATTAAGTTACTTACGAAGTCTGAATGCAATTGGGTTAAAACCAAATAGGGTGCCGTTGAACCGGCCGCGCGGACCTTGTGTCTATGGCAGGCCAAGCGGCTCAATAATACAACAAGTACAAGAACGGTATTACACTCTTTTTAATACACGTTTACACGTGGCTTGAGCCACCCACAGTTTTGTTTTAGACACACACGTCACTTTGGACACACATAGTACTTTAAATAGGGGAATTTAGGGCCTGTAACATAACGTATAGCTTTCTTGACACAGACCTTCTTGGACAAAATGATTCTTATACCTACTGATATGGATTTCTTCAAAGCTTCTAGATATAGATTTTGAAGTCCATCTGTTTATCCGTTGGTCAGCTATTATCGTTAAACATTCTGCTTGAAATCCGTAGAAAATATGCCCAGAATCGGCTTGCAAATGCCGGCTGGGTGGGATAACTGAAAACACCCCAAGATTTCAACACGCTTATATTGAAAGTATTGCACATTAATCTAAAACACTGTGGTTGCTGTCCGCGTTCCTTATGCGAATAAACGACCTTGGCTCAAGTATAGCTGAGGTCGTAACGGTAGTGTAAGCATATTCCTAATTATAAACCTAAGTGTAAGCGTAATTAAAAATTGCAAGGGAAAACCGGCCCGCTGTTCAGTTATACTTACTTGAAAGCGGGTCTTGCATATTATTAAAAGTATGCACTACAAAACATCTGCCGCTGAGCTAGCGCGTACAATTGGGCCATATAAATATAAGGCATTTTTTCACCTTTATTATTGTTTAGTTACTTTTTAAAAACGAAATTTATTGTTTTAGCCGTGTGATCCGACAGAAAATAAAGCAAAATGCCAAAACAAAGCGTAAGTTGTACGTAATCATTAATATGAATTCACCTGCCGAAAGAAAAATCAGCTTGCAAAGGTCGGTCATCTCCATTAAAAAAGACTACGTAGCACTGTGCTAAACATTTCAAGGTGACGTACTCAACTTTAAATTCTCTTTCATGTCCATCCAATTTATATGAATTTGATGTGAACCATTGGTAACTTCAATGTTTAAATTTCAGGGAAATCACTGAGGCTAAAACTTATCTTATGTTGTATATTAAAAAATCCCCATCTTAGCACATGGTTTTACTGCAGTGGCCCAAATAAGAGTAGTTAGACTGATTTTTGTTTCGCCTCTCTAAGGGGCACCCCCGTTGCTGTTCGGTTCTGGACTGCTGTTTAACATATTTCAATACGGATACAGTTGTTTGAACACCGCTCCTTTAAGTATTGCCAGCCATTTTCAGTGGTCAGTATATTCATAAAGTCTGTCCAGTGTTTAAATTTTTAGTACGTTCCTTTGAACTAACCCAAATATAACTAAACGAATGTTTGACTTTTCGCAGGAAAAGGCTTACATTTCTCGAGTTGTGTATTGCGTTCAAATAAATTTTACATGAGCATTTTTACTATGGCGTGATCTTTGGTGGTACACATGTTTGTGTTGCTGGCTGCATCTTCCGATTTGTAATTTAATTTTCTGTTGCAAGCACCGTTCTCTTTTAACTTAAAAATGTTCGGAAGCCGCGAGTGGAGAAACACCCTTGATAAAATGGTATTGGCTAAAACGTGATTCTAAATCTATAATATATTAAAACGCACAAATCATTCATCATAAACACCCACATCGGTTGCATATTCTTGTCTAAAATGCAATCATCGACTCTTGATTACACTTTCATACTGTGGAGTTTGGATTTTCAGAGAATTGGCTGAGGTAAACGTATTTTTTGCATCAACTCGTGCAATGGTTTTACAAGAAATTCCTACGTATACGGTAAGTCTTACATACCTAAGTGTTTTGTTTAAATCTATTCAGATCGGAAACATCTTCATTCATCACTGGCATAAATTGAAGAGGTCTCTCCCCAAATCCGGAAATACAAAAAATTAAAATAATACAATTACCAGAAAAGAAAGAACCGAAGGGAGGGATATTACCCGGGAAATTAGGAGGGACCTGTTCTAAGCATGGGCCCGATGATCCATATTGATTTTGTCGACTCTTTAATTTTTTTCTAATTAACTGCCAAGATTTGAAAATCTTTAATCTTAACTACTTTGCGTTGATAACAGTTTTTGATGCGCTAGCTGAAAGCAGGTTTTTCTAATTTGCAATATTTTTTCGGACACACATCCCGACATTTTTTAATTATTGAACGCGTATAATAAAGGCATCCATTCCTAAACACTGATTTAAACTCCTAAATCAAATTGAAAAGTTTTATTAAATAATATACATATGAAAATGGGTTAGAAAAGTAAATTCGTGTTATCTGTGCTGTTTAGATTGTGACACTTCTCAGCGATATGGGCGGAATAACGGGTATTTGCATTGGAGTTTCGGTGATTTCATTTGTCGAATTTGTGTTTTTAATATTTTGGGCCGTAAAGTTAGCAGTGCAATGGGCTGTCGAAAATATATTTCGATCGAAGAAACACAATTAAACGGTAAAATTTGGTTTACTACTGTAGGAATTATCAAACATACTACGGTGACAACGACTGTAAAATTGCAAATTTAAGGCAAATAAGAGTATTGCTATTTCTGCACTAAAATTGGCTCAAATTTTGGCAAAAAAATGCAGTTACGTAAAAATATTGTAACGCGAAACTAATTTAGTTTCAAAAGCCCGTTTTGATAACATATTCAGTTTTATTTGTTTGTTCTTAAAAACCTGAAATTCTAATTTTTCGAGGTGTTGCAGGCCTCAAAACAATTACGAATGTGTCAAAAATATAATGTGAACGACAGTGAGTTTAAATACTTATTAAACAATTCTCTCTAACTGACGAGTTCATTTGCCTGGTTTTGATTTAGTCATTAAAATAATGAAAAAGTTATGGTCAAACAACTGAGTTATATGTATATATATTTCAACATTGACGTTTTAGTCACGATACCCTAAGATATGCAAAACATTTCAAACTCGGACCATTTTTATTAAATTTCAATTAAATGCTGATGATTAAAAGATCCGCTTCAGAGAATGCTAACTGTGTAAAAGTTATCAAAAGTTTGAATTTTTTAGAAATTAACTAAATTGAGCGACGGAACTTGATACTGATAATGTTGGCATTAATGGATTGACGGTGTATGAAAAGATTTTCTTGAGAAATGTTATAGTTACAAACACCAGTAGTTCGCTTGGGTTTACTCTCGTTCCGCCATTAGCTCGATAATCCAACAGCTCGATCGGCTAACAATGACAAGCTAACTTCCTGTGGTGTTTGTGTATGGTATATACTAAAAAGTTATACTAGGGAACAAAATTTTTTTGACCTGTATAATCCAGTAGTTTGTTCAAAAGACTAATTGCGCATTTTTAATTATTTTTTGTTTACATTTCAAGAGCGCATGCATATCCCAGACACTAAAAAATTTATGACAAATTTAACTGTTGGCCGAATGAGAGACGCAGGCCGGGTGAGACTATGCACTCGGCTATGGCATCCATTAAAGTCCTTCTTTTTAATATATGTTAACTTTCATAATATCCATTGTCAGAATTGCTAGAGATTTATACCATCTTAAACAGCGTTTCAAATTCTATGTATGGATTGCAAAGCTGGACTTGCGCCGAAACGTTTCAGTAAAATCTCGGGAAATGAATTTTTTATTGTTAAAAAGGGTTTAAACTAAGAATTCCGCAATCCTAACTATCTCCGCAAAGTAGCAAACGATTATAATTTTTAGCCAAAAATTTTCGTTATTTTTGTGTGTTGTATTCGATTTGAAATTACACGTTCTATTTGTGAATCGTTTAAATGCGTAAAACAATGCTTGTTAGAATTTTATAGCAATATGCCGCTTGTTTTGTGCTTATTCTCAAAACTATTGGAGGGTTTTACAGATTAGGCTTTATTGCAGGGGTTTTCAATTAATAATTATACGATAATCAGACATCTTACATCTTGCAGAATTTAGTTTTTCAAAATTTTCCAAAGCTAGTAAACCTGCTTACTGGTAATCCGAAACATTGCCAACACGCGGTACAGCGATTTCGGCTTTAGAGTAATAATTATGCTGCGGATCAAGCTAAGGACTAGCTACGAGCAAGGTGTAAACGGAACAGAAACGTAAACAGATAGTGATCAAAATAACAACAAAGGAAACGAAAAACGGATATTGAAGTATAACAGTTTCAAACATGTTTCACTTTTCCGCTAGCACAGTTAAGGCGTGCGAAGTGTACGGGCTTCCTAACATTTAAAACAATGATGGATGCATTGAACTTTTGTAAGCTTTTAACGGAATTTCGTAATTTTACTACATTTCGAACAATTGCTGCATCTCAATAATGTAAAATTGGCAAATGTATACCTGATTTATGACAATTTTGAGCGTAAATAATCACAGAATTTCCGTTATTTCTATAAAAGAAACGGAAACGGACAGCGATTTTTACGGAAAAAGAAAACAGATATCGGATTTTTACGGGAAACGAAAACGGATATCCGGTTAGACATTGAGCGTAGGTCTACACCACTTTTTAGTCCTATCTGTATGCGTACTCTTTGTCATATTAGGCGTAGTAATAAACTTTAGCAGTGATACGACGACCTAAAAGCAATACTGTCCATTGAAATTTAATTTTCGTTAACAAATTGCTGCTTTTATTGTCAAAAAATAGAAAAATATCCAAAAACCAATGATAAAATTTGATAAAATTGTCTCTAAATGACGCAATTTTCCACAGTTGATTAGAATATCTTTAATACTGTCATAATTTCCGTCCGATTTTGGACACGTTAGATTGAGCATTTTGCATATTAACGGCGCTACGTCAATTACGTTTGTACGCTGTTTGTAGTAGCCTTTTTTAAACTCTAAAATATAAATTTTAACACATTGTATGTAACGCATTGTTATTGCCTGTAGCATATGTTTCGACATAAAAAGTTAGACACTGAATGCTGCTTCATAGACCGGCTGCGTGGTACGGTGGCGGTGGGTTCGTCTGTTGACCATTAGATCGTGCACTCGATTTCTTACCGGTTTCTGCTTTTCAAGCTGCATTGTTAAAAGCAAGACTGATGCTTAGACGAATCCTACAGTCTGAACGAACAGTATTTACGAAAAGATACCAAAACATTATTGAGTTTAACCATAACAAAATTTGCGATGCATCAGACAGAAACGATTGAAAAACTCTCAGCTCATCGTTTTATATTGTAACACAAATGAAAGCAATTTTCTGAAGTGTAATCAGATATTTGTTTACTACGTAAATATGTTTCTGTTATTCTTCATAAAATCAATTTTAAATAAAAAATTATTTAGTGCATAATTATTATACCTTACCAATATGGGTCACAAAATGATGTATTGCTACATTTCTACGTTCAAAATATTTTTTATTTCTGTTTCTACCACGCTTATCAGCTATTAAATCACAATATATACTGCATAAATGTTGCTCATCATGTTGTAAAATACATGTCTATGCTTGAAATGCCTCGTTCAAAATTTATCTTCACCTGGACCATACGCAAGCAAAACTCCATGCATCGATACGTGCATCGGGTCATAGCCATGCATTCCTTTTGCGATATCATAAATTGTTGCTGGAGGAATTTGTTTTTGTGCCGCTCCAGTATTGGTCGATCTCTGTCAAACAATTATACAGTATTTAATGTTTGCAAAATAACAGCTTGATTGCAGATAATGTTACTTTAGCCGGATTTTAACGTATAAGTCAACATTTAACTCAAGTTTTGGAGCTTTGCAGTCTGTCAGATGTTTTCAGTAACGATTTTAATTGATGCGATAAATCGCAGGTGAAATATGAACTAATTATGAGCATCTGGTAGAAACTTTGCGTCTACACCGTTGACTCACCCAGAGACTGCCAAAAGCTCCGAAATTTGAACTATAACCTTACGTCTGTTCTATTAATTGTCTTAAAGTTCGAAATAAACAAATTCAACTCAGAGTTCGAGTAAAATTATGACTCAGCAAGTTAGAAGAGTTGTGGTAGCTTTAATATTGACACAAATCTAACGCTTTTTCGTGTATAGTATACTGGCGACTAAAGGCAAAATTTTATACGCTCAATAAGTACACAATATGCAGTGTTTAACAGTTTATATCCTTGTGCGCAGTGTTGAATTTTCTCGAAACGAAAAAGCGTTTTTGGTATCGAGCATCAAGCTCTTCAAGTCGAGCGGAGAGACTTAAATTAGGTATGATATGAAATAGAAAATATTCATGAATATGAAAGACACCGTTAAAAGTGCGAATACACTCGCGCCAAACAACTGTTGAGATTATTATCTTACAATTGCAACTGCGTATCCAGGATCAGCAACCAAAATCAACTCAGCGATGCGTCGTGAGCGGACAAAATGCCAATTTTTAGGCAAATCGAAAGGCGATTTTGAATTCAACGACCAGAAAATGTGTACATTTGGAATGGGATTTGTAGCGTTTAGAGTCACATAAACCTGAAAACATACTGCAAAATTTAATATTGTAATTTTCAAACGATACTTATGCAGCTAATCTTTATTTTAGCGCATCATGTTAAGCGATATAGTACGTTTTGACTAATAAAACTAAATTTGGGGCAGTTACACAGCGCTTTAAGCTTAACACTAGTGATGGGCATCGGGTATTTTTTCATATCCGGATATCCGGCAATTCTTGCCGGATATTTATCCGCCGGATATCCGGTGCCCATCTATACTTAACACCCCAAATTAATGGCATTGGCATCGAAGCAACCACACTCTTACATCTTGTGCGCGACCGTGCGCAGGTACAATTTGACAAACAGCACCAAAGTCAACAACACGGCGAATGAGAGCAAAATCAATATATTCATCTAAGTATCGGCGATTTTCATGTGGGACGTCAATCATTCCATGATCGGAAACAACCAAAATATTCAAATCGGGCACAATTTCTGCGACAAACAACAAATCTCTCAGGACAGCGTTCAATCTGTGCATCGCGTTTGCTGGAGATGGTTCTTCTAACAGACCAGATGGACCGAGTCTGAAATATAAAGCTGCAAAAAATAAGTAGGTTCCGAGCAAATTTTTTGTGCAGTCTTATTTATAAAACCTATAAGATCAAACGTTAACGCAACCGTCGCTTATGTTTGTGGCTCATTCAAGTGAAAAATTGAGACATTTTATAAACCGCATATGGAAACTGAAACGATCTTAACTCGAGGACGAAACATTGATTAGAGATGCGTATGTATTGCACGAAAACTTATCTACCTATAATTCCACAAACGAAGGAACAATTTGGCTCTGCGGAGTGGATTTTCGACTACTAAGAGCAGCGGCTAATACATCTCGGGAAAGGCTTTTGAATACAACATTCTCAACAGATGTAATTTTACACGAGACTATACGCATCCGAAATAGAATCCTGCCTCTGAGACTTCAATAAATGTTGTAATAATTGAGTAACATACGCGTGTCCTTTTTCATCGATTTCGTTATAATAAGTCAACGAGAATTGATGACTATTGAGCGCATGACGGACTTGCTTCACATTGCTCACTGACAGCGTTTCAGAGCGTTGTCTGTGTGAATATGGGATGCATCGCGTTGGTTTGAGCTCTTCATGAAAATCAACTTGGCATCCAGGCCAAAAGTACAGACCTGTGTTGATACCTGAAATAAAAAACAAAAACACCAAACTCGTTTTCGAGCGTTAATTTTTGTCATTTTTACAATTTATAAACACTTAACCGCATAAATTTGTGCTGTTTCACTTGGAATCGAATTAAAACATCTACGTTGAATGGAAACGGAGTGCAGTTAAACAACGTTCATTTATTTTGACTTTGCTTTTTGTGGTCGTGAAAGCTTTGTTAATAACAGTAATATCTGGTTATTTAATTTCCGTTTTCGGTATCGTTACAGCCCGTTTATTTGGCGCATTGTTACCATTACGAACACTTGTCATCCAGACAGGTTCTGTGCCATTCAATCCCCACCAGTGTTTGAGAAAATCGGATCGTTCTGTTCCGCTCATAAACTGAAACTTTGTTTGCTCGTCAAACATGTAATTTCCAACGATGCCGTGACGCATTGGATGCAGTCCTGAAATTAATTGCAGAGCTGATTGCACTTTTATTCATCAGTACACAAGTTACAAAATCAAACAAAACGTTCGGCTGCATCATTGCCCGAATGTCAATTGACGTAGGCCATAGCCAGACGCCTGGACAATTAATTACACTGGTGTAAACGTGACTTGTACGTCATCAAAAAGCAATAATAAAGAAAAACTCTTCTACTTGGGTTACGTGTATGAGACGCAAATTATTTCAGATCAAAATAAAGCTAAACGCGTTCCGAAAACAACACTTACCTGTCATTAGACTATAATGATTAGGCAATGAAAATGACGGAAATTCTGGCACTAAATGATCACTCCAAACGCCTTCGCGAATGAATTTTGAAAACGCATTCAATTCACGATATTTTGCTAAATATGAACCAGCGAAACCATCTGTGAGCACCAAAAGTAATTTACTTTCGGCAGCTGATGCAAACACTAATACAATAATCCAATGAATTGCATGACCCGAACAGTGAATTTGCCCTGTAGTAGTTTTTAATAAAATACACACCGGAGACAACATAGCTAGTGGACAATTTTAACCATTACACATTTGTATTATATTTTATATTTTTCATTTTATTTTAGTAGCTAAGATTTCTTCAACACAATAATACTGACTCAAGGTTGAAGTAAAGCGAATAATTCCACCCTGAATACTTTTGCGCTATTCCAAACGATAACACAGCTTTCGCACAGTAACTTGCATACACCATGTCACTATTTGAACAAGTCTACCTGTTTAAAGATTATTCGCGACCTGTAGTATTAATAATAGTACAATGGTGAAACATCCAGTACGGGATTACGGATAGATACTCATTTCGAACCGTGTACTAGGTATGGTTTAAGAAGAATTGTTACAACACGCAAATATGGTATTATGTAGTGAAGTGCCCAGAAACTTAAATTTTTAGGACCAACCAATCAAACACGACTGAAATATTGTCTGTCGGAATATCATTGGTTGTTCAGGTAACATTAATTTAACACCTGACCGTGTAATATGAAAAAAAGCGGATTCGGCAATCGCGGCTCTGACGTCTCTCGGAGCGCGCATGTACTTTTAAAATAATTAGGACTCTACATATATAATATATTAAATTCGGCGTCCTTCGTTTGATCTTGTTTTTGTCAATTCAGCCTGAAAGCCTTTTAAAAAACGATAGCTAACACTCAATCAATCACTTCAAATCCTTATTTTATAAAAGAATACTTTTCCGTTCAAAAGCAATTAAAGTTTTCCCGATGTATATTCAAAGCACAAAGCGACGATTTTATAATGTTAAGGTTCTAGGACAAGAGTATGCAACTAGGCTGACTCTGTGTAGAGAACAATTGCCAAACACGAATCGCGTCTTCCTTAATCCAAACCAAATCGTGAGAAGTTAAGTTCTTGTGGTTTTACAAAAATCTGTTATTTTGTGCTAACTGTAAAGAAACATTGTGCCACAAGGCAAGATGTCAACACTGGCCCATGCAAATCTCGCTGCCGTCCCAAAATCCCACCATCCTACCGCAATAATTTGAGATATGGTCGAAAAGCGGGATATTGGGATTTCGGGAAATGGTCGAATTTGGGAGTTTAGGATTTTGGGATTTCGGGATATGGTCGAATGTGGGATTTAGGGATTTCGGGATTTCGGGATATGGTCGAAGGTGGGATTTCGGGATTTCGGGATATGGTCGAATGTGGGATTTAGGGATTTCGGGATTTCGGGATATGGTCGAAGGTGGGATTTAGGGATTTCGGGATATGGTCGAAGGTGGGATTTCGGGATTTCGGGATATGGTCGAAGGTGGGATTTTGGGATCTCGGGATATGATCGAAGGTGGGATTTTGTGATTTCGGGATATTATATGGTCGAAGGTCGGATTTTGGGATTTTGAGATTTCGGGATATGGTCGAGAGTGGGATATTGGGATTTTAGGATTTCGGGATATGGTCGAAGGTGGGATTTTGGGATTTCGGAATATGGTCCAAGGTGAGGTGCTCCCTAAAGCCTAGGACTAAACCTAAGCCTACGGTTTCGTCAAAGGATCATTTAAGATCCAATCTATGCTTAAACCAAAACCTGATCCTAAAGCCTAAGCCTAAACCTAAACCCAAGCCTAAGCCAATCGAAATGGGGTTGGAATTTCGAAATATGGTCGAAGGTGGGATGCTCTTCAAGGCTATACCTAAGCCTAAGCCTACGATTTAGCCCATAGGTCGTTTAGGATCATCTAATCTACGTTTTAACCAATACCTTTTTTCTATGCTTAACCAAAGACTAAGCGTGCTTCATAAGCCTAAGCCTAAGCCCAAGCCTAAGCCTTAGCCTAAGCCTAAGCGTAAGATTTTAGCGTGAGGGCATTTAATGATGTAATCTATGCTTTACTAAAGCCTATTTCTTAAGCCTTAGCCTAAGCCTAAGCCCATGCCTTAAGCCTAAGCCTAAACCTATGCTTAAGACTAAGCCTAAACCATAGCCTAATTCGATGCCTAAGCCTAAGGCCAAGACATCTCTAAAATTTATGTATATCTGAGCTTCACGCTGGATCCTACGCCTAAACGCCTAATTGTCACCTAAGCCTATGACGGAACCTTGCCTAATCCTAAGCCTAAGATTGAGCCTTGCCAATTCCTTGACCTAATCTTGAGCCAAAAGATTACGTAATTTTAAACCTAGATTTAAGACTATGCTAGAGGAATTGAGTGTAACGAATTCTTTTGAAATCACAAAATCCCAAAATCCCACCACAAACAAGAGCTATCAATTTTTTATCTGGGACGGTGGGATTTTGATACGGCAGTCAAGTATACATGGGCCTCAACACCTAATGGAAAGCACACGATGCGTAGTTTGGACGTCATCCCAGCGGATTCATCTGATTAAAATTTGATGTAAAAGTGTATAAATCATTGAACACACTAACGAGTAACTATAAATAGTGATTTAGTTTGTTTTTAGGTTTCGTTGTTGCAGGTATTGGAACCGCGTTCGACGTAAAGATCAGGGGAAGAACATTTTTCTGCGGGAATGCAATAGAGTAAGCTTAAGCTTTAGACTATTTTATGCTTAGGCTTACGTTTAGGCTTAGGCTCAGGCTTAGGAATATTTTTACTATTGTTACGGCGCTGTCTTATACATTATCCGCAGTCGCTGTGGCATGTATCACTAGTATGTACCTAACGCTTCAAGATTGACACTGCGGTAGACTGACAGAAAGGAACCAAGAAACAGTTTAACTGCGCCTCGGCTCACAACCAAGACAAATAAACTTTTGTATAGCCAATTCTGCCTCATGACAGCCAATTCTGCCTCATGACACCCAATACTGAAAATGTGGCGTACAATCTATAATTTAATTTTTAATATTTTGTTGAAACTGTAGCAAAGTTTGCAACTTTCTTTCATGATACTACCAAAATGTTTTCAAAATATTATTAGAAAACTTTAATATATCCGGCAGGTAGAAACGAAAATTAAAGACAAAGATCTGCATAAAATCTTAGACGCCAGAAACCAATAATCTGGTTTTGATCGCGTAAAATTTATCAGATGACTTATGTATAAAACAGAATATCCTCAACACTAAGCAATTCCAGTATTTTGTTGATTTTAAAACATATCGCTAGCCAGTATAGATGTTATACGCGTTTGAGAATATATCCCTATAAAGTTTAATGGAAATTTAAATTTGAGCCTATACCTAAGACAGCTCGGAAGCTACTAACTTGTATCAGACAAACTTTTACTTTGCTGCCTTGCTATAAGTGCGTTCTTTGATACATATTTAGCTGTACTTTAAAAATTATTTACTCTTTAGGTACTTATTTATACAATTTCTACTTTTTTCTTAATCCTTGTCGGGCCCGTAACTAAGTGTTCCTGGATAAGTTTTGGCCCGTCTAGAAAATGTTATTTTGCTTGTAACTGAGTAAAAACCCTTGAATGCCCTTGTGAAAATTTTTTAGTTTCCCTAGCAAGGAGAGCTGGCTACGAGACTGATCGTTGTAAAATACTGTCCTTACTTTAATAGTTTTTAAATATACACTGTAGAAAATGATTATTTATCTGTAAAACCATTCGATTTTACTTAAGAAATACTCTGAAACAAAAATTATCGAAGATCTTCACTTTTAGGTGGTACTATAACTTGTGTGGCGCCGTCTGTCACCGTCCGTTAAGGACGGCGCCGGACGTCATCAAAAGTATAATGCCACCCTAAGTCTCGTCTTATGTTTAGGTATATAACCACTCAGAAACTTAAATTGAAATGAAAAATTCACATATTAAAACAATCCCAAACACATGTTGAACATTGATCCAATTTGCGCAATTCATCTCATTCATCCCTTGGTTGTCCACAAAATTTCCTCATTTTTCAAGCAAAAGTCCACTGTGTTTCCATCCATTAACTCCGTAAAGCTTTTCAAACCAAAACATTGGTTCCAATTTTGAGGCCAAGAAGGGATACGTAACGAAGCTCATAAAGGTAAACATATTTGGTTGGTAAAGAAGCTGAGGGTTCGCCAAAAGCAAAAATTAAGGGAGAACGCGTTGTGCAATACAAATAAACAATAACCAATATATACATACATAGATTATATATACATACATATATATTATATGTTATATATATGTATATACGTATATATATCTGACTGGGTCTCTTTAATATTTAAGCTGGTGAGGAATGCGCTAGCCTTGCAAGTTTTGGGCACGTTTGAGCGTTACGCTGACTACAGAAGACATTGAATAAGATTTGAGACGCGAAATGACATTTTTGCGAGTAACTTTTGCATCACCGAAGAGCAGTGTTTAGTTTGCAACGATAAATAAATTAAAAAATCTTCTAATGTACACAAATCACGTAGGTTTCAAGTATTCAAGTTTTTTCCAGCTCGATCGAACAGTAATTTTAAATTTGATGGCCGATATTTTTACTAGAAATTATTGATTTGCGTCTGATACTCTATAATTTACTACAACAAACTTATTTAAGTATTTGCTAAAAGTAAGTGATTTTTACTTGGCTAATTTATCGTTTCTAGAAGCTAGTTATGTATGGTGCTACGCAGACTGGGAATGCAAATACCAAATTTAGTATCTGTAAAAGACGCCGTCTCAGAGGAAGTCGTCGAAATCGAGTCAGGTTGAGATTTAGGAATTGGGGAACAGATAGTATATTGTTACTGACCGATTTTGTTTGACATCTGCTCCTGATATGTACCGTTTATGTAATATAAACACACAGGCGTCCGCAGAAAATTATATTTAGGGTGGCAGCAAAAAATTTTGATACACCCTAAAATTGCACGCCAAGATTGTTTACTTTTCGATCGATTCTATTTGGGGAACACCAGCCGAATTAAGGTGGGTATCGCCCAGCAATGCCCCCCCCGTGGATGCCCTTATATTAATGAGTTCAATAAAATGAACCCGAACACAGTTCAGCAGAGTCATACTACGAAGAAATAGAAATATAAGGTGTCGTCACTTATCTAGCAAACTTCACAATTACACTTTGTCTTGTATTATTTTTGAGACGGCCTGGAGGCCGTCTCTATTAAAAGTAGTTGATGTTTCGGGGTGTAAATTTTACCAAATTTGCAAAATGGAAAAAATGATAATTCCAGCGTTTTTAAATAAAGTTTTCGTTTTCTAGGGTAAATTGAAGTTGTAAAAAGTTTGTTTTCAACAATATGGAAAAAACAAAATTTTTTCGAGGGCTGGTTCAAAATTGACCCCCTTGAAAAAGCGTTATTTGCCCCCCCTGATTTTGAAAAACCTATTTTTGATCTTGCAACGGTAAATTTTTCTTACGATTATCAAATTTGAGAAAAATTTGCATATTTGCCAAAGATTGATGTCGCCAAAAATCTGCTGTTGAAACTGGTATATTTTGATGTATTTCCGAAACACGAAACCGTAGTTTATAAAATTAACTTTATTCTAAATAAATTTGATTATTTTTAATTTGGTGGCGCCATGATATGAGTGAAAAGTTATACTTCAACTTGATGACAGATTCTTGTTTCATAAAATTTTCGTAAATCAGCCGAAAGAAAAATTTGCATAACTTGTTAGTTTTGTGGCGGCACCGGACAAATAAAAGTTAAGTTTCTAATAACAAAAACTCAGATTTTGTAAATCTTCTTAAATTAGATCAAAGTCTAATTTGCATAGTTTAGGCATTTTTTGGTCGTCACTGTTAATGTAAATAGATTTGTTTCGATTTCAATAACAATTCGCGTATTGTGCTACCTTCCTAAAGTAGAGTTTTGTTGCATGTTTTTGAAAGTTGTATTACAATTATTAAATATTCTCGATAACTGGTTTATTTTGTGAAAGGTAAGCTGATCATGCCAGAATCTTTTAACGCATTTTGCTTACTAGGAGAAAGGTATTGCCAGAACAGCTGCTTTGAAAATGGATTGTATTCATGGGCAATCCACGCATTTTTTGATGTTTTTTATTTTAGTTTGTTTGATTACTTGCAAAAAGAAACTTTTAAAGATTGTAGTGATCTTGGTAAAATTTTACGGCAGTGTTGCTTAAGACGGAAGCAGGGTCTTGCTTTGACTGAGCTACGCGATATATTATGGGATGCAATATTAAGGAAATGTCCAAGTTTGTTACCTAAAGGCACGGCAAACGCGGACATCGGAGATTTGTTTATAATTCTTGGTTCAGAATTTGATAAGCGCTTTAGCTTGAATACAAAATTCTTGTGTCAAGGCTGCAATTATGCACAAGATATAGCATTTTGTCCATTGTACATTACCAATGATGCAATTTCACAGTGTCAGAGTATTAGATCTTGTATTGAATACTTGTCCGAACGTAGAAAACGAAATTGTCCAAGTTGTACACAAAGTTTAACATTAACTGGACTGTTTGTTGAAGACGGCATTGTTTTGAAGATTTGTAGCAAATTGAACGAGGCTTTTGAAATTGAAAGGTCCTTGGTGTTAGGTGGAAAAAATATGACTTGACTGGAATGATTGAAGCTAGGCCTGGGCATTATACATGTTTAATTAAGCGGAATAATGAATTTTGGGAAATTGATTATCTAAAGACTAATGCGAGGTTAAAAGTAAAAGCATACAGTTCAACAAACAGTTTACGGTACAAAGACGTAGAATTTGTGTGCGGTTTGTTTTATCAGCAGATATATGTGAAGATAGTCTAATATTTATGAACAGTATGCGTGGATATTCGTCATATCTGCGAAAAACATTGAGGGCGTTAATTGCAAAAGTCAACTTATTGGGGCCGCCGGTTTGGTTTCTTAGCTTATCTGCGGCAGATATGCACGATTGTTGGCCAGAACTGTACAGTAGTGAAGAGTTTGGTGGTGTAAAAATAGATAAAGCACAATTTTTTGAAAAAAAACCTGTTCTAGCTGCAAGACTGTTTTGGCGAAGGTGGCGTGGATTCCTCAAATTTATTTTGAAAGGCAACAAAAAGCCACTTGGTAAAATTACTGATTATTTTGCAAGAGTAGAATTCCAGGGTCGCGTATCGCCTCATATTCATTTGTTCTTATGGGTCAAAAACATACCAAAAGTCGAAGACGAAAAGACTTTTTGCAGTTGGATTGATCGATACATATTTACAACGTTGCCCGATAAATCTAGGGAGCCTGAGTTATACGAAATTGTATCAAAAGTTCAAGTTCATAAGCATACTAAAGCTTGTTATCAAGGTAAACGAGTAAAAACCTGTAGATTTGATATGCCAAGAGAATTGTGCACTGATACTCGACTTCGAAACAAACTTGATCCCGGTAATCCCGCCAGAATTGTGATTACTAAGAGATTATGTGAAGGAGACAGGTGGCTGAATAACTACAATCCATATATTGCATTATCTTGGAAAGCCAATCATGATATTCAAATTATTAGCAGTCACTATGGTTTGATGATATATGTGTGTGCATATCTATGCAAGTCAGAACCAAGTGATTTGCAACCAGCAATAAAAGACGCGCTTAGCAGTGAAACCATCGGGAAACTGTCGATACCCAAAGGCTAGAAGTTGAAACTATATGTTAGGCGCTGAGTTTGCGAAGCGAGAGGTGAGATAGAATAGTGAACTAGAAAGGCGATCGAGAAACGCAATGTGTTTAAAAACTACGACGGTTTCATTTGATCTTGTTACTGTAGGGACTCTCCACAAATGGGAGTAAGGAGACGGCTGATCCAGCCCTGTTAATGCGGCTGGTTTGTTTTATTGCATACTGTTGTTGTTGAACATATTTGAAGTAAAAGAATGAAAGCTATTAGAAATATATTACTTGTATAATTGTTTTACCCCGTCTCCATTGCCGCTTTTAGGGGCTGCTTGTTATTTTAATCAGCATCATAAGGCGTATAACGATGCAAAACAAGATAACAATTAAAATCACGAATATTTACTATGTTAAAAATGAGTAGACTAATGTTAACGTTAGATGAGCGCCAAGGGTTGCCGTCCGTTTCAGTGCAATTTCAGTATGTTCGAATGACAATACTTCGAATCAGTGTTTAATCATCGTTGACCATTTGCCAATTCCAATTATTCAGCGTTTTAACTGTTTTCATTTCGAAACTAGGACTCTCACCGTTTTGTAACATAATATTCAAGACAAACTTCTTGTTGCACCCGGGACGTATATAAAACCGCAGGCGAACGTGGCGTATATAAGACCGTTGGCGCACGGGGCGTATGAAGGACCACAGGCGCTTCTTTCAGCTTACACTTAGGCCTCGGTGAATAGTTCTGCTTAATTCTTACACTTATTGATTCTTTATACTTTAGCTATATTAATAATTAAAAAAAATATAAATCAAAAACTTCTGCGTTTCTCGTTCCTATATTTTCAACGTCGAATTAACGCCAACAGACGTACCGTCGGAGAACTCTGGAATAAAAAATAAACAAAATAGCATTTTTTAAAAAAACGGTGTTGAGGTGGAACTAGAGTAATGTTCTTACAATCTACAATGAAAAAAGAGATTATGTTTCTATTTACAGCGTACCAATCCACTAACAGTTCTTTTAGGCGGTATCGCATTACTGTAGTGACGCGAATAAGAGGGAGGGGACTGATATTCGTTTGGCGTCTGCAGAGGGTAGCCCTCCTGTTATTCGGTTACGGACTGTTATTTATTTTTAATCCACGCTACGCCACTCTTCGTTATTAATATGTATCCGGTACTGCAACTATCCGTTGAAATAAATATTTTTTGTCTTGTGTCAATAGCTAGAGCGATATTGCAAGGTTATACTTAGGAATGTACTTTCAAAACTTAAGTACGCTGTAAAGTTTCGAACTCAAATTATGTGGTCCTGGAGTCATGTATGCGCAGGAATTAGGGATAATTGGCATTTATGGACTCTAATTAGGGTTTAGGGACTGTATCCGCTTACGGACTCCTATTAGGGATACGGACTCCTATAGATTGCGACCCAAAATAGGGACCCCCTCTTATTACGCCTTTTCTTATTCGGGTCACTAAAGTAGTAAGGTGCAAATTCAACCTAAGAGCCGGAGGTGAACAAAGATTTGGCAATTAAAGTGTGTTGCTGTTGCAAGTTTTAACAGCGATCTGCAAAGCATTTAATACGTGGTTGGTTGGTTTTTTAAAAAATCTCGGGGGAAACGCGCACGAATTACGAAACTTTTGCCAAAATTTTACCGGAGTCGAAGGCAGATCTCTAGTTGAACCCTGGTATTTCTAATAAAATTTAACCTATGAATATTTTTATTTTATCCGACATTTGTTTTCAAGCTAGGATTTGAACACAGATATCTCTGGTGACAGGCGTGTATATCTGGCAGGCCCGCTATTACCTTAGCTTGCTAGAAGGGCTTAAGAATTTTAGGGTTGGCACATAAGGTTTTTTGATGACTTACAACCGAGGTAATTTTTTCCGAGCGTTGCCAACATTTAATAAAGGAGGCTAAGAGATTTGGTACAACACAAAAGTACGCATAGTAAACATCTGAAATGTGGGCCGTTTCCTATTAGTCGTACATCATAGTGCACTTCATGCCTGAAAGGGTTAAAACCAGGTGTTGGCAATGCATCGTTCACAATGAAAAATTTCAGAAATGTAATAAGTTAGGGTTAACGCGCGGTAATTTTCAAAATTGCCACGCGTTAACCCTACCCCAGCGAAAATTTTGCGTTGACCCTTCCCTAACGCGTGTCATACAGCACTCTGTGACTACGCGCTAACCCTACCTCATAGCATTTCCGGTGGCAAAATGAAATTTTTTATTGTGAACGATGCATAATATTGGCACAAATATAAGTTTTTCAAATTTTAAACTTAACATCCGTGTTCAGCTATTTTCAGTGTATGTATCTATTATTCGTTCGAACTTAATAGTTACCCTCAATTCGCGTACAAATTTCAATGATGCTAAAGTGTTTTATTGCTTTAATGGGACATAGGCCAGCATGTAAACAGAAAGTCGCCGCCATTTCGCATCCCAACAAATGCATAATTTGTAAATAAAAAATCAAACTACAACAACGAGAATTATAAGTAGGCAGCAAAACCTGATTATTTCTAACCGCTTTCCCTTGGGTGTTTTTCGCCAGCTCCTTATAGTTTCAAGCTTATGGAAACTGTTTTGGCTCAGTTTGCGTGCTGTACGGCTTGTAATGCCTAATGAAACAAAGGCTCTAGACGTAATCGTAGCATTCAACTTTAGGGGAGTCCCTATAAATTTTTGTATATATATAGTAAGGGTGTAGATACATTTTTTCGATAAACATACTTATCGCAAAAGTAAATGTTTAAACACCATTTGGAAGGAACTATGAATAAGATTGACCCCGTTTTTGAGTAAAACGGCATTGTCGCTAAATGGTGACAGCCTGGTTTGTTACACGGTCGCCTAATTAACCTTTCTACACTTTAGACTATTTCGGTCCTGCGTCTAGAGACAAACGAAGCAGTCAAAGTCGTGTTCTTGCGTTTTCATCTATTCCACGTTCAATTTATCGTTTGAAATACCTCTATTTAAACCACGCAATAAGTGGTTTTTTAAATTAAATTTCGAGTTCCGCACAAAATCTTAATGGGTGTCAGCCACGCCAGTGTTCATGAGTTAAACACCTTTCGAAGGATTTAAAAAGCAGAAAAATTTAAACAAATAACATTTTGTAGTAAACGAATTTCAAAAATTTTAGAGTTTAAGCTGGCAGAGGTACCCTCGTTAATGCTGGTTTCAGTATTAAGCAGCATATTTTTGTGGCATGACACTTACCCGTTTGTCGCTATAAATAAAACGCTATCAGGGTTGAGTCCTTTACCGTAGATTTTTCTCTGTACCTTCGTATACTATATATGCTTTGTGAACCTTTACCTTGTTTTATACGTCTTGCCCAGCAATAAAAACTTAAAGCTATGTCGTAGATTCAATGCTATATCAGTTATTTTCAACTGAATGTTAGAAGCCGTCGTCAAAAGTGTACTATATAACTCTATTATATTTACCGGATAAATTTACCCTTAAATGTGTATGGCAGCAACAACCAATTAATATTTTTGAAAGAAAAATTACGATGGTAAACGGGTATAAACCCCTAATATGTAAAAACCGTCAAGACTATGCGAGTCTAACTCCGTCATCTCTATTTCCTTAAACATCTAATAAAAGCGTCCAGTCAGATTTACAACCATAAGCATGCAAAACCCTAAACACTATATAGTACTGTTTTCATGAGACAGTCATGAATATTTAATATCCCTATTGAGGTACTACAATTAAAACACTGCGCACAGGATAGAAAAACTATATATGATATCGTATAAAACAAAGTTTCATTTTTAAGCCAAAAAGTTTTCCATTCTGTGCGAAGCAATTTTCATTTGCAGAAACCTCATAGCTAACAGGGCGTAACTCGAGGTCAAAAATACCGGAGCCGGAGGTGAACAAAATCTGCCGGAGTCGGAGCCGGAGCTGGGGTTGATGCGAAAATATAAAGTTTAAAATGATGTTTAATTTGCTAATTTTAGCAATAATTGTAATATGTTGTTAAATCGTTTGGTTTTACGCTCATTTTTATCACGCCTCTGCAATTTTCTTCAAAATTGTGCCAAAAGTTACAACAAAACGCGCCAAAAACATAAATTTTGTAGATTTACACAAAATTTCACTACCGAAATTACCAGAATCTCCCGCAAAAATTCTACGGAACCGGAGCCGGAGGGACCTCCGGTTGTAAATACCCTGATTACTAACAATGAGAGATCTACGATTTTGGGAGAATACTATTTCTGTTTTAAAATTTTGCAGATTTCAAAGCTGGTTTAAGGAGTAAATTCTGTATTTTAAGATTTCAATTGCGGCAGAAGGAGCTAAAATTAGCGACATATCTTTATCCATGCAATTGATTTCAGATATCTGGGACGCATATTTTGGCCTAGACGAACATTTTGCATTGTGAAAATTTTCAACAAAGCAAAATCTCTGGGGCATGCGTATCCAATCTCATGAGGATTTGTCCAAATGACCATAATTAAGCCTAGATAAATTTCAAAACCCCGTTAAAATGAAAGAAAACCTATTTATACGAACAGAATCCATGGTTTTTAAAAACAACGTGGGTGCTCAACTTGTTTAAAAAAGAAAAAAATTATGCGCGTTGTTCAGACAAATATAGTCGTGTAAAAATGTAGACGCTGGTTATTAAATTACAAAAAATGTTTAGTTTGCATCGTTCAAATATTTAAGGTTAAAACGGCTAAAATATAATCTGAGTCCCATATGAGGACATGATCCAGTAAGGTCTCGTGTCTCTCGATGCCCGGTAAAATTCATAGATGCAAGTAACTGAGGTACACGACCTCGCATAGTAATTATTGTGTAACGGATATCCGTTTCCGTTGGCGGTAAAATTGTGTGTCCGTTTCCATTATAAAAATAACCGAGATTTTGTAAGTTTTACGTTTAAATTAGTTATAAATCACGTATATCTCCCAATTTTTCTTCACAGGTATGCTATCCCTGTTGGAAATAAGATAAACATTGCGAAATTTATTAAAGGCTGACAAATTCGATGAAACCGCCATGCGAATATGTGCACGCCGCAATTGTGCTGGCAGAAAAAATAAAACAATTTTTGAAGCAACATGTGTTATGTATTGAGCCACCATTTGTGAAATTTATTTGTTTTCAAATAAAAAATCGCGCTAAACTTGAACTTGTAGATGGCTTTGCCACTCTTAATCACATTTCAAACTAAAAACAAAAACAACTAAACTAAAACCAAACCCAAACCACACCTTAAGGGAGCCCCTGGCTCCACCTAGTCTCTCTTACAACTTAATGCTAGGAAGGGGTAGATGTTGTTAAATCTATGCGTGGCGGCTGAGCCGCAATGTTAATACTCGTGCCCTGCGTCTTGGCTACTTACGAAGTGCGGCGAAATTCTTAGTACTTTCTATCAGTTGCGTTAGCGTTTGGTTGAGCGTATTCGCGTTGACTGATTGGCATAAGAAGGTTTTTGGGAGACATAGACAATCGGAATAGTAATTAGATAATTGTCACGGTAGATCCATGTGAGCCTACGGTGCACCGGCTTAAGGAGACCTGGCGCTTTGAGCGCATAGTGCGCAAAGCCTACAGGCAGTACCAGGGGATTTACAGGCGTTTTTGGGATGTTGTAACGGGATTTCTGGTGAGTTATCCGGAGTTTTCCTGGGGTTTCAATCCTAGTCGGGCTAGCTTTGGCTGCTTTTCTGAAGATTTTCGGGGATTGTGTAGCAATGTTGTTAAGGTTTACGGAGTTTGGGGTTTGGTTGTCACCTGGTAGGTTGCATTGATTTTTTTACGGCGTGAGCTAGTGGTTTAGTGGATTTGTAGTCTAGGTTATCGTAGTGGACGTGCGAAATGCGCCTAACAAAAGAACTTTCGGTATCTTAGCAGGAATAAGGTGGGCAACTAAGCATATTGTATTACTTGTGCTATACTCGTGTGCTTTAAATGTACTGTGTTTTGGGGGATTAAAAGGGGAAAACGACTACATATTGAACCGGAGCGAACTAGCGTCATTGGAATACGAACCTGAATTCGGAGTTGGTGACTGGAAAGAGTACACAAAATCACGAATTATTCACCCTTTTCCGCAGTAGAATACTTTAGCTGCGCTTCCTTCATATTGTAGCCGAAATAATGCACAATGAGCAATCTCTAAGAATTATTACACGTAAACGCACAAATCAGAATTTGCGTCAGATTTAAAAAAACCGCGTCCTTAGCGTTAGGCTCTTTCTATTGGGAGATGATGGTACCCAAATCCCATTGAGGGCATGGTTGTTTTGAATTTTTAGCATTTCATACCTGGCAGCAAAGATATCTAGATCCCTTTCCCAAATGAAAATTTCAGCATGTGAATCTCAAATAAAGTTCAAAATTTATGAAAAAAGGTAAGAGCTTTCGCCTGGTGTAAAAATATGTTCCTTTGTGACAGAAAATTTCTGCCCTGCAGGCAACCTTAAATTCCTCAAAAAATTTGAATTTTGTACAAATTTTAATTTTTACAAAATATAATTTGAGTGTGGAATAATCAAGTGGATGTCATCAGAAGCCTAAATCTAACCGTTTTGGTAAACCAACGCTGGGGGTTAGAGACAATGGAGACGATCATATAAAATAATAACTAAAATTAGACTCAAAACTTTTAATATAAAATGTTGGCGAAACGTAATTTAAAACGAAAGAAATTTCGACAAGAACAACCGAAGTTTTCGAGCTGTAAGTGTCAGGCTTTTGATTTTAAACATTTAAAACAACTACAAGTTGTAGTTATGATTTAAACGAACCTGCAATTGACAGCTTAATACAAATACATATCCAATTTGTATTATTTTTGAGCAAAAAACGCCTTTAGCTTTGAAATTTTTGCGATTAACCCTTTATCACATGAATATTTTCTATTTTCCCTGAGACCTACTTTTATGCTAGGATTCGAACTCCAGTGACTGGAGTGGGAGGCGTATACCATCACCACTCAGCTATAGGAGCTTGACGCTCGAGCCCGAGAGGGCTCTCACGTCTTGTGGTGATTTAGCACTATGTATACGTGTTGCAATTGTTAAACACGGTGCGATATATATTATTTAACGTATATACATTGCGCTGAGTTGCCTATAGGCAACTCAATGGGAGAAGGGGTTAAGTGTTTTGCTAAATTGTATACAAAATTAATACAAAATATTCAGTTTTTAAATATTCGTATACGCAACATATAAGGATTGCGCTATACTTTTGTTAACGTGCAGCGCCGTCCGTCACCGGCACGGTACTGTACAGCGCCGTCGGCAACGGACGGTGACGGAAGGCGCCGTACGGGTGACGGACTGTGACGGACGGCGCCGTACGGGTGACGCACGGTGACAGGTTTGTGTGCAACTAATTGTGCAGTAAAGCAAAAAAAGACTCCCAGTGTATTGTCGCTAGATGTCGGTGTTACTACTGGGGTAATTGATCGCCGCACAAGTGCAGTTTTCCAAGGGTCCAAGATTAAGAGGCTTGTCACATCTGTGGTTGCATGGGGTTGAGTTCTGTAAAAGTCGAATTGACCTGTGCAATGGTCAGGGTTGTTATTGGGTGTTTGTAAAAGCACCTGAATGCCGTAGATTTTGCATAGATCTCATGGTGTTTGCCTTGTTCCAGTTGAAACAAAATTTACACTGTCTCATCAGAATTTCGCTATCATTGAAACATGATGTTTTCCGAAATTATCGTAATAACTTATTTCCGTAACTGATTTCAGGCAGATAGTGGCATATTTCGTGAGATTCTACGTCGGTACCATTCCAAACATTGGTCAAATGACCGGATAACGAAATTGAAAATATCTTTTATATAATGTGACGATGTCTCGTAATGAATATTATCGCATAATTTTTCAGTTTATTTGCAAAAAGTTAGCTTGCTGAGCTTTAGATTTTAATAGAGTGCTACGTTATGAGGTGTTATGTGACTGGTTGCTTTCAAGATCTGCGCGTTAGGTTAGGTGAATACGTGTGAAGTTTAGTTTTTCAAGTGCATTGCCGGTCTTTACATAATGGACCAGTTATGCAAATTAACCGCTTCTCACATAGAGTTGCCTATAGGCAACTCAGCGCAATGTATATACGTTAAATAATATATATCGCACCGTGTTTAACAATTGCAACACGTATACATAGTGCTAAATCACCACAAGACGTGAGAGCCCTCTCGGGCTCGAGCGTCAAGCTCCTATAGCTGAGTGGTGATGGTAAACGCCTCCCACTCCAGTCACTGGAGTTCGAATCCGAGCATAAATGTAGGTCTCAGATGAAATAGGAAATATTCATGTGACAAAGCGTTAAGTTCTGGCAAGAAATTAATTGGTAATCGACCGCTTGTACTTGTCCGTCCGTGTTTAGGTTAGTTTTCCGGAAGCGTTAAATTTTGTGAGATTTCTACAATGTCTGATAGTTTTTTGTATCATTGTTTTCTTAGGTTTGCGTCTGCTTGAAATGCTTTGCAACGTTTCAAACGCCCAGTTTTTTCTGTAGCTGCAGATTAGTCGAGATGTTTCAAATTCCCTACAATTCAGTGACTTTTCCTTCTAGTACGACCAGGTCAACATTCCTTGGCGAGGTGGATTCTAAGCGTACGTCACATTAAAATCCAGAATTTACCCCATTCTAGCCAGCTAGCTCCAACGCTCACTGGGTAGCGAAACCGGAAACTACCGGTCAGCTGTGAAAACCGGAAGCTAGTCACGTAGATTGCGCCAGCTGATTCAACTAACCCGTATCAAGATAACTTTTACGCAAGCTTTTGGTGTTTTAAATTGTTTTAGACGCAGCAGTTGTGCTTAATGGACGATTTCGTAATTCCGCTCCTGCTCGCTGTGAATCAGCCTAAGTTTAAGTCACTTAGGTGCGCACTAATGTATTTTCTTGCCGGCCTACGCGTAAATCTTGCTGAATTGTGCCAGCGCTGGAAATATTTCACCAGCGAAGATAAGGCTAATTCAGTTGTGGCTGGCCGAATCACTGGTGCACTTAATCATAATGCAGCTGCATTTGAGTGTCTGTAGTCGCAGTAGTGCTTTTTTTGCTGTGCAGTAGCAATAGTGGGTTGGATTTCACAGTTTCAGGCGATTTTCCCATTACTGGGTAAATCAAAGTCTCACTGCAGTGCGGGCGCTCGGGTTAGCTATTTGTGTTTGCGTGCAATAATCACGCCTGTAGCCAGTTCACCTAAACAGCCAAGGATGGACGGCTACCCATAATTTTCTTTTATACTAGGCTTACGCTTTGTATTAGACTTGTTCTGTAAGTTCTCACTTAAACTCAGGCAAAAACTAACGCTACATCCTCGAAACTAACATAGCTCGCAATAGGTAGACCCTTCAGGTAATCTCGATTGTAAGTTCCTAAAAATTAATTTATAGATGCAATCGTGAGACAAAATCTTACAGTTTTAGTGCATGTTCCACTTGAAATATGACATTCAAACCCATTTGGACAACAATGTTCTCGATCTTTGCAACAAACAGCGTTTGACCATGGACAACAAGCCCAACCAGAGGTGCCAAATTTACAGCACGTATTACCATCTGGGCATTGTGAAACCCCGTCCGGGCATTGGACAAGTTGTGGGACAGCATCCGGTTTCGTTATCTGAAACGGTCAACGATTCTTTTACAGCCCGTTATGTGAAACTATTATTGTGCGTATTTGCATTGAAAATTTTCTACAAGACGTAAAGAGCCTTTTCCAGCAAGAGTGTCTAGCTCTTGAAAACGAGCGACGGTGTTCAATGACTGCCCCTGAACAGTTCCTGATGCGGCTGTGATATAGCGAAATTAAAACCAAAACATTTAATGTTATCATATTTTCACTTCTCGCAATAATGAATTCTTTGCTATAAAGTTGTTAATACTTGCTTACTTTTTTGTCAGTAATTAGTTCATTTTTTCCCACTAATGACGTCATGAGTAGTGCCTAAACCAGCAAAGCTGTACATTTTGTATTTGAACAGTTTTTATAAAATTATTCCAAAGAAATAAAAGTGGCTGTCATAATAACTTTAAGAATTATTTGAGCAAAAATTCAAAAGACCTGCACAGAAAGGAACATACTAAGCCAGATGGCTCTTGTGAATTAATTTTGCTCTATTTATTCATTTATTCCGGATATTTAGTTTCTAGATTTATACGCATTTCTCGATAATGAAGTTTTGCTTTAGTGGAGTAAAAGGCAAACTTTTTAAACGCCAAAATATTTCATTAAAGAATGTACGAGTAGTGTTGGAAAATATTGAAAATAATCTATTTTGCAACAACCAGAAACTATAAACAATATTCCCCATAACATTTAAAGAACATCTTTCTTAAAACAGTGCCAAATATTCTCAATTACGTATAGCAATTGCAATTACTAGGTGATAGGTTTTAAAACTTTTAGATGTCAGCTTTACAGTTTAGCACATTTATTGCACTCAAAAACCTGTTAAATTTTCAATCCACATTCAACTATGTGATCGTTTGTTATAGAACTTATACAGCTGACAACAATGCTGGACGAAATTGAGAGTGCAGCTGGTTACATCAGTAGAACTGAAATATGTCACGTATATTCACTTTTAAAACGAGTGTTATATATTTCATGTCAATAAATTAAATATTTGTCCAAATGCAAATCTCTTCTTACCTTGAACTTAGGAACCATCATAATGGATGGAAATCCCTAAAACAACATTGTAATTCTGACAAGTTAAAATTTGAAACTATACCAATCTCTTAATATTGGACTAAAAACGATTGTAGTGAATAAAAATCTGTAATACAACACTGCAATTTTTGATACCTTTAAAATTTAACCACAAACAGGCTATTAATAAAGTCAAATAATTGACCTTACATCTGCTTTCGAAATAACTCCATGAAGACGCTTGAGGAAAAGTAATGGGACGTATTTTAAAAACAAAGAACACCTAAAACATGCCCCGGTTTTAGTTACTTGTCGATTACACGCCCCTTTGCTC
>JASANG010001582.1:0-48219 GCA_030248215.1 Enoplolaimus lenunculus
AAATGCGTTTCACCAAAAATTTCATTTTCTTATTTTTGCTCTATTATTTGTGAAATAACCTTAGTCGAACATAGGTATTTATTTTATTTGTTGTATTTTAGATTTTCATCATGGACTGAAAGTGAAATCCACCATCAATAGCTTATATTCGGAGTACAAGTGGCTTTCAAAACAGATTCTTAAAAATTAGCAAAGTTAAGAAAACGGCCAAATTATAACACCGGAATTTTTAAATCCGGTAAAAATTTACCGGAACCGGAAGGTGAAAAAATGCCGGAACCGGAATTCCGGTTGCACTTTGGATCGTGGTGTTAGGTGTTATTTTTAATAATACGGTTAGTACGATTTTGAAATAGTTTCTAGTTTGACTTGAAATCATTCCTACGATTAAAAATTCTGGAGCGCATTTGTGTTCGTTTCGTATGAGTCTGATGATATAAAACTGTTAGTAGCGTCTGCTTTATTGAATTTACGCTAAGCCTTCCACGATTGCCAGTGTTGCGTATAATTGAGTTTACATTAAAATTAATAAAATGCGACATTAATTCAGATCGGTAACCATCGGCTTGCTTGTGTGCGGCAAGTCAAACCAAACAAAGGGTACATCGATAATGTTTATATATACATATATACACATACATATATACATATATATATGTATTATGTACATGTATGATATGCAGTCCTGTAGCGAAACAGTAGAGATGTGCCAATTTTAATCGGTATCGATAATCGTCGGCACTTTTTGTGAGTATCGGCACTGCAAAAAAATTGCCGATTTTTTGCGATACTCTTTGCACATGACAGTCAGTTGGAATGCTATGAGTTTCACTTGTTGGCGTATATCAGTGTGTCTGATCAGGAAAACTGTTATCTCTCTTGTGTTTGTGTTTGAAAAAATTAATTGAAATGAACCGTTTTACGAAATTATCATTTTTATGGTTGTTAAAGTCTAAGTCTTCGCATTTATAATGGTGTTATGTTGTATCTTATTTACTGTTTAAGCATCGTGTATTTTAAATTGAAATCGGCATCAGTTCTTTTCGAATTAAAAATCGGTATCGGTACTTATTGGCATCGGCAAAAATTTTGGTATCGGCACATTCCTAATAATTGGGTTGAGCTGCACCACCGATTCGGCCGATTACAAACCGATTGTTATTTTGCCGATTAACAAACCGATTGTTATTTTGCCGATTAACAAACCGATTGTTATTTTGCCGAATACTTACAAAGACAGTTTTATATATGTCATAGGCCAATCTGCTATTCAGGCCAATTACCAATTGTCCTAGGCCAGTTTTCTATTCTGAGCAGATAGCAGATTGGCCTTGGCCAAAAAAGCGATTGTAAGATATAGCAAAACAACAGCGTTGTAAAACCAACACTGATTGGTTAACGGTGTTTCGTCGGTCCAAATAATCTAATCTGATTGGTCTATAAGCTTCACAGCAGTTTAGCCTAGGCGAAACTGCTATTACGCATAATAGCAGATTGACCTAAGCCAATAGGTAATTGGCCTGAATAGTAAATTATCCTACGACATATATATGCATAAAAGTATTGTATAAAATGAAATCTGTAGCCGTTTGACACGTCGAGCAAACAAGTAGAATCTTTACAGAGGCAATGGAAACATGAATTTTAAATATTCAAATATTTCAAAGCTGAAAGTTTCAAAAACACAAACCGGTATTTGCGAACCGTTGTTGGATTCGGCTTTCTTAAAATCGAATTAGAATTAATTCCACAGCTATGAATGTTTGCCAAATTTGATACCAAAAGCTAGGGTTTGATGAAACTAATGGCCCATGTTGTTTCAAGGGGCGTCCAGGTTTCTGGAGGGTCTATAAAAGAGTAGGTTTAGATTCTAGATTACATTTTTTGCTTAGGTTTAGGCTTAAGAATACGCTTAATCTACTGTTACGTCCCTAAAAGTAACATTGGCCAATCTAATCATGTAGCAGCAGTTAAAGTAACCCTTACTGTGTCTTTGGATTATTGTTTGGGATGTGTCGATTGTCCGGTATCGGTAATAACGGTACTTTTTCCGTTAGTATCGGCATCGACACTGCAAAAATTGCCGATTTTTTGACCAATACTTTTGCACTTAACAGAGGGCTGGAATGCTATCAGTTTCACTTGTTCTATAAGAGTGCGTTTGATCAGAGCCACTGCTAAATATTTCTCATGCGTTTGTGTTGGAAAAATGAATTAAAACAAACCGCTCTTGTGAAATTATGTATCCTGTCTATTCTTAAGCATCGTGTATTAAAATTGGAATCAGATCACGTAGAAGGCTACTTTTCATTGAATTCCTAGGGTACATACCAAAAGCGTTAATATTAGGGTGCAACAGGAATTCTGGTTCCGGCATTTGTTCACCTTCCGGTTCCAGTAAATTGCCATTCCGGTTGCACCCTGGTTAATCTGCATATATTTAGCTCGTGTCCGTTTTTGCGCTATCACCCGGCTTATTACGTGCCCAATTTGGCCCCGTAAGGATGGTGTCAAACAACGCGAGTATTGTTTCAGGGTCGGCTGGTTGTGGTGTCTGAGGTCAAACATTGCCAGCGCGCAGTCATGCAAGTAGAAGAACTATGTATATATTATATGTTAATTCATATATTTAGTATATATCTTGGCTGTATATTTATGTATGTATATGACATATTGTGTACATAAAATATACATGTTTTGGTGGGTTTATTTTTTGACCGTATAGACATGGTTCTATTACTTACAAATCCAAACATCTATTTGACATGTATTATATTCACGACATGTGTATACATATATGTATATATATTTATATATATATTTGTATTATGTATACATATATATATGTATATATACAATACAAACAGTTTCGACACCAGAAGTCTTTTGCGCTACTGTTGCACTTTTGGGGATTTTATACCTAATTTAATCTGTGTTTTGTTTTGTTTTGTGTTGGTGGGCAGCCAAATTCGAATGTTGTTGTAAAAGGTGAGGGTTAAACAGCAACATTACTGTGGTGGTCCATCGATAAACCCAGTATGGTTAAAATGGTTTTGAGGATCCTAGCCCCGGCCTGAGCATAGTCGCCTGCATTTCAGCTCGCAAAAGAATATAAACAAACATCAGGTAAAACAAAACGTTTCGTCGTTTACAAATCAAAAACGTTTGTACGAAAGCAATGTTAAAATACTGGTTTTTGGTGTCTTGTTCAAGAATTATCAGAGAACCAATCGAGAAATTTTTTGTTTCGTCTATTCATCCCGTTTTTTTTTCTACGCCGCTAAATAGTGGCGTAGATTTGCAAGACGGGACTGGAGATAGTGCGTGTAGATAAATTTGGATAGCGCATAGTCAAATCTTAAAATCCGAGGGAAGGTGTCTATATTCAAAAAAATAAGGGGGATTGGCTACGAGGAATCGATTTAAATTTATTGGTGGAAATGTTATATATTGTGTGAGACAGTGTGGTCGCTGGAGGGGGGGGGGGGGGGGGGGGGGGGGGGGGGGAGAAAAAGAGAGAGGGGGGGGGGGGGGACCCCGCATATCCCCCATTTTAAGGGGGGGGGGGGGCCCATAAAGGGGCCCCACCCTAACCGGTTGAAGCAAAACCGCATAAGGTTTAAAGTGCGTTTTAGCTTCTCACTCGCGAGTTTGGGGGCCGCCACCCTGGGAATTTGGAGGAATCCCCCATTGCCTGCTCCGGCACTGGCGGCATGCAGTTGCGTGCGGCAAGTTTCGGCGTCCGGCGCAGTAATGTATATAGCGCAACCATAAAGTTAATAACGCAGGATAAACGTAATGAACCGGTATTAAGGTCCCACGCGGGTGTACCCGCTAAGCGTTATATGTATTTATGTTATGCCTTCTTGTATAGTTCAGCAACGAATCTACGACAATTAGTCGCCTAATATCTTGTCGACTGAACAGTGTCACAACACCTGTTAATAAATCTAAGCATAATCCTAAGCCTAAACATAATAATGGGCGACGAATTGTCGAGTAGATGGAATTTTCAGGATTACCGTTGTCCGACGACGGATTGTTGTAATACCATCTGAAAGGTTTTTGGGTTGTCACACTAGGTTTGCGTGTGCGCGAAAATGATTGTATTTTGAAAACTTGCATAGTTTAGACTTGTTGTGAGTGTCAAAACCAGAGGCCGTCGTGCCGGTTTCGTTGCCACAGAGCGGACCGAGTGAGAAAAAAATTTTGTGACCTCAACAAGTGATTCTGTCGCCTATAAAACTGACGTTTGATGAGTCTTCGAATATTTCTCGGGATATCACAGCCTTGTAAGTGTGTTTCGTGTAGAAGTATAGTAGTGTGTTTCGTTATTTCCACAACTCGTTAATCAGGTGTCATCGCGATTCGTTTCGAAAGGTGCCAGTGCAGCAAACGGCAAACATTGCGAAACTGGTCAAAAATGGTCCTGCGGTCTCTGGGGAACTGTGGAACCTGGAAGACCTAATAGTGTAATTTGCGTAGGTTTATTCGCGAAAACTGGTAGTTAGCATTCACGTATACTTTCCACTCGGTCCACATCTCATTCGGCGGCCAACAGTAAATTAGTAATGAATTAATGGTGTTTAAACAGGAGGTAGACGATTCATCTGCTGGCGGAAATTTCGAATCAAACGGGTTTAAAAACACGTGTACAGGTTTTTGAATAATTTGGCAAAAGTTTAGATCGGTGGTAAAAGCTTTACGTATAGGTATAATTTTTCCGTAAACAAATACTACAGAAAGGTAATTGCTGGTAGCTGAATGAGGGTAAAGCTAAACATTTAGGGTACGGAGTTGCCGATACCAAAGTTTTTGCCGTTGCCGATTCTTATTTTGAAATTTTTCGATGCCGAACCGATGCCGATTTCAACTTTAGTACACCAGGTTTAATAAACAGATAGGATGCTACATTACATCATTATATGAAGAATTAAAATCTAACCATCATAAACGATTAGAATATAAGAACGGTTCATCAATAAATTTTATCAAACCACAAACGCAAAAGAGATAACAGTTTTCCGGACCAGACATCAGATATGCGTCCAGAAACAAAACTGACAGCATTCCAACTGATTGTTATATGTGCAAAAAGCATCGGCAAAGAATCGGCAATTTTTTTGCAGTGCCAATGCTGATACTCACGAAAACAGCCGATTATTACCGATGCCGATTAATCGGCACATCCCTAATTTTGGATAGCTCTATGTTTTTATGGGGTTCATCACCCGTCCCGTACCGCGCCGTCCGTCGCCATACGGTATCTTACGTGAGTAATTCACGTACGATGCCGCAGAGTGCCGGACGACGCCGTGTGGTAAGTATAACCAAACTCTTATCTGGCAAATGTTTTCATATCTGCATAAATTCATCCTATCCGGTGCCTACTGATCAGCACCGACCCTTGACCTTAGGTAAAGACTTAACACAGAATATATTGATATGATACTGTTGCAAGGTATACACAATTGAAACGAAATACTTAATGCGCAGTATAATAATATATCATTTGAATAATATTAATTTCATTTTATTGGAATTGAGTAATGTTTGCACACGAGCGCAGTATTGCTGTCTACGATGAGTGCGAGTGCAATTTGGGCTCACAAATACGATCGGAAAAGCTTACTGCTTGGCAAAAATAAATATCAGCCAGTGCCGTGGAAGTAGGTTGGTAGCAAACAACACTGGTGGTTTGAATATTCGGCTTGGAAGTGGTATAAGCATCGTGGCCAATGTTACTTTTCAAATCAGATCAATTTATTAACCAAACACATATATACCTATGTACATGTAAATGTTACATAATACTAATGTTACATAATATGTACATATATGACGTAGTACTAGTGCCGTAACAGTAGATTAAGCGTATTCCTAAGCCTAATCCTAGGCGTTGCAAAAGCGTTTTCCTAAGCCTAAGCCTATTGTAACATTAACAAGGCAGTCATTTTTCAATGTACGGCAATTCGCCGCCCGATGCGTAGTGTTCTAAGCCTAAGCGTAATGGGCCAATGTAAGAACAGGGCCGTTACAGTAGTATAAGTTTATTACTAAGAACACGCGTAAGAATGAGCTTAAGCCTAAGTCTTAGTCAAAAATTAGCCCAAAGCTTAAGCTTACTTTATTGCAGTCCCGCAGAAAATCGTTCCGTGTCTGAACTTTATGAGCCCTGTAATGCAACGCCTAAGCGTAGCGAGGCGCAGTAAATTGTCCAGTTAATGCGATTGTGGATCATAAGTTGTCAGTCGACGAGTTATCGGGCAACGAATTGTGGTAATAGCTGTCATTTCTTGGAGCAGCGTTCGGAGGTAACGTGAAGTATATATCTGTGATTGGGATTGAATATACCGGTATTACCGGTATTAGTGTCCTCAGTGGTGAGTTGTCTACGCATACGTCACTCGATTGGTGCTGTCCGCCGGGTTCTAACGCTGGAACGCGGAATTTTTACGGTTTTGTGGCAAATTATTAGTGTTCGCATAGAAAATACTAATTTTCGTATCAAAAATTTCACTGCAATGCAGGATATTTGTACAACTTGTTTTGTATGCACAAGTTCAGAGGCCGGAAGAATTTTATTATATTCTAAGGACAGTGTGACTGTTGGGTTGCTATGTATCATGTTCCTTTGCACACAACAGTTCATGCTTGCTGATAATAGGTGTCGAGTTTGAAAGTTTTACAGATTTGAGCTTGTGTTGCGACCATTTTGGTACGTTGCATTCGGCCAGTGTTACTTTTAGGGGCGTAACAGTAGATTAAGCGTATTCCTGAGCCTAAGCGTTGCAAAAATGTGTTCCGAAGCCTAAGCCTAAGCATAAAAATGTACCATAGAATCGAATCCTACACTTTTATAGACCCACCAGAAACGTGGACGCCTCTTAAAGTAACATGGGCCTTGCATTCTATATGTATTCAAATTTGAATTTTTGAAAAATTCGATTAATTAGCCGATGTCATGTCAAGTTCAAATATGCAAAAATTTCAAAATGAAATGCAGTCTATCAATTTCGGCCAGAACGGGGGGCGTAGTTATTCATAGGTGGGCTCAGGGCTGGGTGGCGGCACATCTCGGTCTCGAAGTTGCAGCCCTGCTTGTTGGTTTGAAGTGCCACATTCACACACTTACTGATTCATCGGGGGAACGCTGAGCCAGTCCCTTTGAAAAGGAATCAAAACTGAAGATTAGTATGAAGGCTTATCACTCGTATAATGTTTGGTTTGCTAATTTATCGCTCGCTTCGTTCGTGAATTGTTTCCGCTATTATAATCTTACTCGGTCCGTTTCCATAAATTTTTGGATCCGATCCCGTGAATTGTTTCCGCTATTATAATCTTACTCGGTCCGTTTCCATAAATTTCTGGATCCCATCCGCCACAGTATTCACACGTGTGTAATTATGTTTTAATGTTGTGTTTTTTCATTGTTCAGACAGTATCAATCTGAACTCGAAGACATAGAGCGTCAGATTAAAGAACGAGTTGAAAAAGCACAACGTATCGTCGGCACTCAAGAAGATGCGATTTGTCAAATTTGTGGCAAAGTCAAATTTTCAGACGGCGTCGGTCGAAAATGTCAATACTGCAGTTTGAGGTTTTGTGTTCGATGTGGAGGCAAGCAGTCACCGTTGAAGGTAAGTAAAGTGTTTTTTTTCGCCCAACAACGGTAATGTTTAAAAATAAACGCCCGGATGCGGATTATTGTTTTGGTGAAAATATCTTGAATGATACCCGGAGCCGGATGCAACAGCAAGAGCGGGAACGGTTAGAATTAAATCTTGAATACCCGGAACCGGATGCAACAGTAAGTGCAGGAACGTTTAGAATTAAATCTTGAATACCCGGAGCCGGATGCAACAGTAAGAGCGGCAACATTTAGAATTAAATAGCCGAACCTGAACCTGCAATTTTTCGATGAAAATACACGCAATACTCGGACTCGGATACGTGCGCGCAGCAAGTTCGCTTCGTTAAACACGTAATATGCACCGCATCTGTGTTATGATATTATGAGCGTTAATATTCGCTGTATTACAAGTTGTAGAACGTACCATATAATGTTGTCAGGACGCTTTGTAGGAATTGATTATGATCAAAAATTTGAATTTTGAAAACGTTTTGTTGGATACAACAAGTTTTCATTTATTTTTTTTCAGAAAGACGGAATTACCGGAGCACCGGCTAAAGTAAGTCAATTTAAACATTTTATCAATGTATCATTTACCAAGGTGCAACCGGAATTGCGATTTCGATTACAATTCGGATTCGAAACGAGTTCCGAATCCGATTCCGATCGCGCAATCAATCGAAATGGGAATTTTCAAATTTTTATTTTAATCCTATTTGTTTCGATTCGTTGCATAAATTTCTGTATGATTTGTGTATTAAATTGCTTTCGACGAGTTAACTTAACGATAATTGATCGTAGGTTAGCGTTACAGAACCAAAAATCATCGCCAATTTGTTCATGCGACGTTTTCGAAAACCATTTTCAGCCAGCAGACACCTTAAATCAATGTTATATTTGTTAATACAAATTATGCGTACAGTCACAAAATTTCTAGTTCCGATTCTGATTCTGGTATAGCTTTGCTGTTCCTATTCCAATTCCGGTATAATCCAGTTCCGCTTTGCACCTTCGCATTTACCAACCCTGCGACTGGACGCTGATGGTAAGTTTTGAAACTTTTGAATCGATGAACTCATTGTTTTGAGATTTTATATATTTTTGTTCAACTGAAATTTATTGTGCTACTCACTAAGAAAGTATATAATGGCATCCGTTACGCTGTTTTTCGTCTGGGTAGCGGACACATGCCCACACGCTCTTGCAGCGAGGTGAACCACATTATGTGACCTATGTTCATTATAAAGGCATGTCCGCTAAGCCCAAGTGTATATAAGCCTAAACTTTGCATAAATCCAAGTATAAGGCTAAAATATGAGACTAAATCCTGAGCTTACGCGTCCAGGTCTCTAAGTTCATCGGTTTCTTGTTCTCCTGATGGACAGTTTTCTGTAATTTATATGGACCGTATGTGTTGTACCATTGCTATTCATTGAGGGAGGATACTTAAAGGTAAAGGTACTCTCTAAACTTGAGAAGTTTGACCAAACTTGAATATTAGTTTAAGTATGAATTTATATGAATTTAAAATTTACAATCGGACGGCGTTTGCGAAAAAGTAGTAACTCGGTAAATACAGTAATGTAAACCCACCCGTAGCAAAATTTTTGTGAAGGGACTTATTTATATGATACTGCTTATGAAGCATGCGAGATATGCTTGTCCTGGTGCACATGCAATATAGTGCAGTGTACTGTATGTATGCTATCCGGCAGCATATGGCGACATATAGTCGACGAGAAAAGCAGTTGGAGACGGAGGCTACGTGGTGCAGTGGTAGAGGGTCTGCCGAAGGATCCATAAGTCGCTAGTTTGAAACCGCTTGTAAACTACTTTTCCAGCTCAGCCTACGGTCGACATAGAGTCGACGAGAAAACCCGTCGGATTGGCGGGCTACGTGGCGCAGTGGTAGAAGGTTCGCTCTAGGATCTGCAGGATTGAAGTTCGATCGCCGTTCCGTTGGCCTGGTTGTCCAGCACGCTTAGTTAAAACGTCCGAAATCCTGGTTCCTTTTGTAGAATGATACTGCTTAACTTAGAATTAAATGACATGTCCTGTTAAATTGATCTCAAACATTTATTTCCAGAATGTGCATGCGTGTTCATTGTGCCAACGTAAACAAGAAATTCTTGCCAAAACTGGCCAGTGGTTTCGTGCAAGCGCCGGAAGCATATCGGCACCGCCATCCGGTGGCGTAAAAGCCGGAGGTCCGCCGTCGTTTGCGGGACCGGCGGCTGGAACTAGTCAGTTGCCAGGTGGACCTGCTGGGCCTCCTGGCATGCAGCATCAATCACGAGCAGGTCCTGCTCCTGGTACCGGCCCGCCGCAGAGCAATTTGCTATCGCGTGGTCCTGGCCCACCAAATCAACAACAGCAACCACAACAACAACAACAACAACAACACAAACTATCACACGGTTCACATCATTATAATGCTCAATACGCTCAATTACAACAGCATCAGCAGCAGATTGCTCCACGAAATCCAACATATCAAACGCCGCCGTATCGCTATCCAGGTTCACCAGCGCAACAGACTGGACCCGGTCCTGGTCAGCCGCACAGGCCGCCGTCACAGCCGCCTTTTCGTGGCCCGAGAGGCCAGATGGTGCTACCAGGTAATCATCATGATCAAAATCGGCAAGCGTATCCGCAGCAGCAGCACCATATGCGAGCCGGATATCCTTCGCTTTCGCAAACACCATATGTAAGTTGTGTTGTTTGTAGCTGAATACCCCGGGCGGATCCGGAGGCGGGTGCGGATCAGCAACGACCCCGGACAGAAATTTTTTTTTACAATTAAATAGTAACGTCCCTAAATGTTACATAATACTAATGTTACATAATATGTACATATATGACGTAGTACTAGGGCCGTAACAGTAGATTAAGCGTATTCCTAAGCCTAATCCTAGGCGTTGCAAAAGCGTTTTCCTAAGCCTAAAATGTACGTTTAGTTTCTTGTTCGCGAGTTTTTATTGTTATTTCCGTTCGTTAGAAATTTCTGGATCCGTGGCTCTTGAATAATGTTGATGTGTTATTATTGGTTGTGTTATGTGTTTATTTCGGTTAATTGGAATTTTGAAATTTCAAATGTATTTCCTAATTTCAATTCTTTATTTTTAGTGGTTCATTCAATTACCTCATTGAAAACTGTCGATAATCGTAGTTTTTTTAGTTCAAATTTGAAAATCCTTTTTGTTTTCGTTACTAAATGAAATGTAACCAATTTGGATTGCGTAGATTTCAATTAAGTTATGGGAATTGGCATTGAGATTACTTGTATTTTTTACGTTTCAAGGTTTAACATTTGCAGTTATAAATGTTGGTATCGCATCGCTTTTAAAAATATCAATAAATGTTAAGGTCTATTCACACGTGCAAGTTTTTGCTGCGAGAACTTGCCTTTGCAATTCGCACGTGCAAGTTTTGTTCAAAATCGTGTTCGAAAAACTTGCAGCTGCAAATAATTCATTAAAAATCATAGCAAGCAAAAAGTTTCGTTTACACGTGTGAACAACCATGCAAGTTCACTGAATTTATTGCAGCCGCTTTCTCATTGGCTGATGAAATAAATGCAAGTTCTGCGTACAATTTGCAGTTGCAAGTTGTCGCAGCAAAAACTTGCACGTGTGAATAGGGTTTAACAAAAGTTAGGTTTTTTGTTGAATATTGATAGTAGTGGCATTTCGGGTTGCGTTTTCTGTTTGAGAAACAATTGAAATGCTTTTTATTATACAGGAAGCGAGTTAAACATAACGTATTTCATGCTGGCATGCAATTTGTATGCAATGTATAGAATAAGGTCGTTAACAGTTGTATAAGCATATTCATGAGCCTAATCCCAAGCCTAAGCCTAACCTAAAGAACTGTAGTGATGTCAACCATTGGGTTTTTTGAAAATTCAAAAAAACCCAGTTCGGATAACCCCCAAAAAATTTGCATTAGCGTAGAAGCGTCCCCATAGTCCCTAGTCACATAAATTCAGGTCTGTAACCAGTTCAACACGCCAGATGGTGAAAAGTTTAAACTGAGACATACTACAGGGATATCAAATATCTTACATATGAGGGTAGATAAACCGTTTTAGGTAAAGCACAAAAATTTGCTTTGGATCACTGATCCGCCTTTCTCTCTCTCTATCGCTATGGGTCTGATCGAGAATGTAAGGAACGATTTTAAGCTTAGCAGAAATGATGTGAGTGACGGTCTCGGCAAGTCTCGGAGTTGACACGCCTCAGTTTCGCTTTTTTAAAGTCTCCGTGGGATGGAACCGGGACCAGAAGCCAACTGATTCAGCAAAATAAATAAATGTATGACTAGTGTTCAATTAAATGTGATGGTTGATGATGAAAAATGTTTTTGTCAAATTATAAAATTTCATAGTTACGCAATAATTACGAGCCGATATTCTGTAGAAACACAAAAAAAAGATATGAAAAACACAAAAGAGAATACGTACGAAACATAAATAAGTTTATTTTGGAAATTGTAACGTTTTTTCGGCGATGACCAAAAGTTGACCGAGACTGAGCACTGAGATTGTTCTTGGCCAGCCGGTCTCAGTAGTCAAGTCTTGGTCTCGGTTCGGTTTTTAGCTGAAACCGCTCATCTCTGTAAGCAAGTACTTTGTTAGAGTTTTTAACAGAACGAGACGAAACACATTGGATTTACATATAATATCTGATGGGAATGTGTTAAATTCGTTTGGTTTAATTGAAAATGATGTTCGTATAAGCAAGCGTAACGCGAATATAGGTACTTAGAGGTAATTTTGTAACAGGACAGGTTTCGTGCGGTTCATCAAGGTCTGTCTGCGGTTGTTCGGAAGCCGTTCTGAAGTTGACTTGTAATATAGAAAGAAGTGACGGCTTGTAAGATTTTGTTTCGCTGTTGTAGTGTATTTGTTGTTGTTGTTGTTTTTTTTGCTTTTTAGCTTGACTTTAGGCTAAAACAAAAATGAGTGATTGAAGTGTAACGCTGAAACTGTACTGTAGTAGCAGATAGATATATAGTATCGGTCTGTCAGTTGAAAGCGTATAATTTTCCGTTAAACTAACATTTCCTAGTTGTACTGTAGCAGTAATAGTTTTCTGTCGGCCATGTCGCGCGGGGGGGTGGTTTCGGTCTATTAATTGTGGGGGTTTTCTAGGTAATTGCAATCATGATTGTAGATGAGAATAATGTTTGGTTTGACTCTGGGAATGGGTCGTGTTTAATTATAGGGGTTTGCGCAGCCCACCGCGAAGCATAAGCGTAAGCGCAAACCTGAGCTTAAGTGTAACCTTAAACTTGAGCCTGAGGGTAAGTCTAAACCTGAGCCAGAGTGTAAGCTTAAACTTGAGCTTGAGTGTAAGCCTTAACCTGAGCCACAGCGTAAGCCAAAACAGAAACCCAAGCATCCCAGTCTCTCAAGTCCCTTTTAGTCTGCCTGTCTTCCAGTGAAGCAGGCTTCTATAATAAATATTGGGCCCTGGGAAGTGTATTTTGAACTTTGGGGTACGCTTGCTCCGGATGTCCGTTATTGATAGCATTGTAAGCATCAGGCATGAATCTTGCAAAATGCTTTTTAAGGTGCCGCCGGAATTAAAAATGACCGTAATCTAAACCGGATGTGGAAATGCATGATTTTCGACGGGAACCGGGTGGCAGGATGCAAAACGAAGCTAAATTTTATATCGGAACCACAGGTGTAATTTGGTAAAGATGTTTTGCCAGCGCTACGCTGTTCCCCGGGGAAATTTTATTTTTTAGACGCCCATGTAAACATCAGGGGCGGAACGTTTTTCTGTGGGTCTAGAATACAGTAAGCTTAAGCTTTAGACTTATTTTTTTGCTTGGCATAGGCTTAGGCTTAAGAACAAAGTCATTCTTACGCTTAGGCTTAAGCTTGCTTATGCTTACACTTATAGGAGTAAGCTTATAATACTGAGTTCTGCTCCTGGTCCTTACATTGGTCAGCGGATATACCCTCGCAGCAGTCCTTTACCCACTACCTGCCCTAAAGAATTTTTGATAGAGGTTTCGGCATTACTTCTTAAGAAGACGCTTAAGGTGTAACTTTTGACAACACTGCGGAAAGTTTCTTAAAATTCACAATATATGTATGCATTAGAGTTATTTTAACCGTTCAATTATTTTGTTTCACGGCGAACTCCGGCTTCTGGCTAAACCTGTTGACAATCGGCAACTTTATTTTTCTGTTCCGGGTTGAATCATTCCGGTTACCAACGGCGGATCCATGGGGGGGCCACACCGGCCGTGCCCCCCCAACAGCATCTCGACAAAAAATTATATAGCAATTTTATGGCAATAGGTCGTGGTTTGTGTGTGGATGAAAAAAATAAGTTTATTACCTGTGAAATTTTGTCCCCCATTTGGAAATCATGGATCCGCCACTGCCGGTTACTTACTAGTAGCGTTTATTGTGATGTACAACACCAAAGTCAAGCGATTATGTGTTGATAATATGAGTATAGTGGAAAATTTAACAAATTTTCTGTTTGATCACACAGTAAATAATGGTGGATAAAACGGGGAGCGGGACAAATTTTCTGTTTGTAAAAAAATCACAGTAAATAATGGTGGGTAAAACGTGGGTAGCGGGAACCATATTGGTCGGGATACCGGGAAAAAAAATAATGGTGGATAAAACGTGGGTAGCGGGTAAACCATTATTGCTCGGGTTTATTACTCGCGGGTAAAAAATCACACAGTAAATAATGGTGGGTAAAACGTGGGTAGCGGGTAAACCAATATTGCTCGGGTTTATTACCCGCGGGTAAAAAACGATCACACAGTAAATAATGGTGGGTAAAACGTGGGTAGCGGGTAAACCATTATTGCTCGGGTTTATTACCTGCGGGTAAAAAACGATCACACAGTAAATAATGGTGGGTAAAACGTGGGTAGCGGGTAAACCATTATTGCTCAGGTTTATGACCCGCGGGTAAAAAACGATCACACAGTAAATAATGGTGGGTAAAACGTGGGTAGCGGGTAAACCATTATTGCTCGGGTTTATTACTCGCGGGTAAAAAACAATCACACAGTAAATAATGGTGGGTAAAACGTGGGTAGCGGGTAAACCAATATTGCTCGGGTTTATTACCCGCGGGTAAAAAACGATCACACAGTAAATAATGGTGGGTAAAACGTGGGTAGCGGGTAAACCATTATTGCTCGGGTTTATTATCTGCGGGTAAAAAACGATCACACAGTAAATAATGGTGGGTAAAACGTGGGTAGCGGGTAAACCATTATTGCTCGGGTTTATGACCCGCGGGTAAAAAACGATCACACAGTAAATAATGGTGGGTAAAACGTGGGTAGCGGGTAAACCATTATTGCTCGGGTTTATTATCTGCGGGTAAAAAACGATCACACAGTAAATAATGGTGGGTAAAACGTGGGTAGCGGGTAAACCATTATTGCTCGGGTTTATGACCCGCGGGTAAAAAACGATCACACAGTAAATAATGGTGGGTAAAACGTGGGTAGCGGGTAAACCATTATTGCTCGGGTTTATTACCCGCGGGTAAAAAACGATCACACAGTAAATAATGGTGGATAAAACGTGGGTAGCGGATAAACCAATATTGCTCAGGTTTATTACCCGCGGGTAAAAAAATTGAAACTTCCTGCGGGTAAGGCGCGGCCTGGGCTAAGAAATTTATACCCACTCGCATCTCGGCAACGGGGGCAACGGGCTGCTTAAATTGAAACGCTGAAATGGCATTTCTGGCGTATTAAGATAAGACTGAGTTATTATTTATAAATTACTGTATCAGCCGTTGCTCGCTTTGTAGTAATAAGTTTTCAAACAAACAAACAAACAAACGAACTGTGGAATCTACGAGCCATATTCACAATAAGGGTGACGCTATACTTCTGACGACGTCCGGCGCTGTTCGTCACCATACGATATCGTACGTAAGTAATTTACCTATGACACCGCATGGTGACCGACGGTGATAAACGGCACCGTACGACATGTATAACACAACCCCCTAACTGTCGTGCACAGCGCCTATCACCAAACAACGGGGTAGGTTTTCAATCTACAAACTACGACAGCTAATGACAAGCTAAATAGCTGAACAGGTTCGATTGCTCATTGGCGTTACAACTAATTTATACTGCGAGTTTGGTTTTTGCGATATTCTTTTAAATTTTAAATTTTTAATGTTGACTGTAGTCCCAGATATCGCATTTGCAAAATATGTAGCATGCCACATAGTTTAAAGCTACGTATACAATGTATGTTAACAAAACGAACCTTTGAAGAGTAGCATTTAATACTAAAAATGGCGTATGGCGCCTTGTCATCTTCGCTTGAGACCTTTGTTTCACCATTATAAAACCGGCCCTCTTGTAGGTGCATCGACCCTCACAGTTTTGAACCTGCTGCGACGCCGCTGCTGATGACTGGTGTCCGGGGTTATGCACCGGTTGACAATACGTACCTAAGATATTTAGTGTACTAACAGTCGTAATCTGGGCTGGGGGTGGTGTTTTTTGTATTTTTCAACGCTGTCAACGGTAGTCGATGGTAGAATGTGTCATGGATCTACCGGATATCCGGTTCCAAGGTTAATATCCGCCAAAAATCAATATCCGTATCCGGTTACGGTATCCGGAATCAACCTACCGGATGCGGAAAATTTGTGCGGTTGTGGTTTCAAATATCATAAAACTGCTTTTTACATGTCGAAATATTAAATATTTCTCGGCGACTGCAATACCGGGCAAGTCAAGAGTGGACACTGGCATGGAATGAAAAGTTAAGCCAAAAATTAATCTTAAATTCATAACTACTTATTTTTGCACGACTTAAATTCTTCCAACAGTGCACAAATTTATATCCTATATCCGGTTAACATCCGTCTCCGGTACAAAATTTACTATGCGACTCCGTTTCCGGTATGCGTCAAAAATTTATATCCGGTCGATCCCTGGAATGTGTGGTGAAGCGTGCTCCGGTCTCGGAACATGAAGTGTTGAGGCGTCTAAAAGAACTGAATAAGAATTCGGTGTTTATTATATAGAACACATTGGTTCCACTCAACGTGTTTCGTTTTTCACAACATTTTTCCATACGAATATCCAGTGGCCTCCAAATTGGTTCCGGGTCCGGGCCTGGCCATAAATCTGGCCCCCAGGGCAACTGTCGTTATTGTTTGGAAATGCAAGTGACGCTGTTCAGTGTATACGGTTTCGCGACGTATTCATACACGTATCTCGTAGTACCAAATCATCCGGTATATAGAGCCATTGTAGTGAAAAGTTAGCATGGCTTCGCAGCTCAGTGGTTAGGGGTTCGAGCCCCGCCGCATCTGCAGCAAAATTTTCGTGAAGGGCTCTATATGGTACTGCTGCGTAACTACGTAGAATTTCATTGTATTTAAGTATTTTAAGTACGTAATATATTTTAAACGTATTCATATCATAATGTTTGTATTGTGGCGAAAACGGAAATGAATTTGTGGCCGCAAAATGTTGTTCAACCCGCATTACAACAACAATCAGCGTCAAGTGAACGATACATGGTTCAAGTGAGTCGAAGACAGTCGATTCATAGTTTATCACCCACAGGGTAAAACAGTAAGGGTGTAACCGCTGCCAGAGGAATGGACGTAGTTACCATTTTGACAAAGGGTTCACGACGTTTTGTAATAATTTCGAATGGGGACGGGTTGTCGGGTTGCAATCCTGTGCCCTTTAGCGAACCTGCCTCTTTAGTAAAGGAGGCTGTTTGTACCAGACAAAATCGTTTTGGACGGTTGGTTAACATTTCCTGGTTATACGGATGCAACTGCTGGGCGATTGAAAGCTTACACTTAACAGTGAACAAAATGAACTTTAAAGGATTTATGCAGGATTTTAATTTGATGATTTCAAACGCGTTGTAAGGTTGATGGTTTTAGATGCCACGTTCAGGCTGCGACCAGGTATCCGGTTCCGGTTTATTATCCGGCAAAAACTGATATCCGGTTTCGATATCCGGTATGAACTTACCCGGTACCGGATATTTACGGTTGTGGCGCCGAATAACATAAAATGGCTGCTTTTTACAACTAAGCGTCTTTAATTAATATTTGGCTACGATTATCGTTCTGGCAAGCCAAGACGTTAAAGTTTCGATACGTTTTAGGTATTTTTAACTTAAGCAAACGAGAGTTACACGCATTTTGGTATTATTTCAGTGTATCAGCAGCAATTATTCATTAATGGGTTTTTAAACTATTTCTCAAATTATTAGGGTTACCGAAGGGTTTTTGAGTGCGAGGAATGTGAATAAATCGATTACGAACCTCCAAAACCAATAAATGAATAGTTAGCTAATAACTAATTTGCATATTAGCTTAACTGCTTACGCGTGTTTGAGCTTCACTCAATACATGTAGTCCCACTACGACTAGTTGTTATAAGTATAAGCCGGCGAAGGTAAACTTTTAATTATATAAAACATGTACAAACGCCAACCGAATTTGTTTAACGGATAAACCTAGTGAAGCTTACGCTTTACGAACATGTGAATGGTAGATACTTCCTCGTCCAATCTGTGCGTGTTTGCACTATAATTTCGATGGCCATAAGTTTTGAAGCGTTGGTCATGCAACCATAAAAGTGGTACCGTTGAACTCAACTCGTTGAGATCTATAGGATAGCAAATTTTTGTTAAATTCCTAGGACGTCCAGAGTCCGTACCTCCGCCGCATAAGCATATATTAATCCAGCTATTATGTCGAGTTTTTTCTAGTACGAAAGTTACCAAAGTATCTATATTGATGGCTCTCAAATGGTCTGGTATTGTATTGTTGCGGATAGCTTGGGCCAGCAAAACCAAAATTGATATATGTATGTATGCATGTATATATATCGGGCGAAATTAAGCTAATTTGGTGATAAAGTTGCCTCGATTTATACATGCTCGTCATGGATTGATCGAAGCGGATATTGACTGGCTGTTGTTGTATTGTGAAGTTTTTGGTGTATAAATCAATAGGGCAATTTTGTAAATAGTCTCATCAAGCTGATTGGCTTATTTTAGGTCAAGTCGGGACGCATATTTACTGGTTATATATACGTATATAAGTATATATATGTATATATATGTATATGTATATCAGGGTGCAACCGGAATTCCGGTTCCTTCCCTTTTTCCCCCTCCCCTTCTTTTTTTTTTTTTTTCTTCTTATGTATATATATGTATATATAAATACTATGTTCGACTAAGGTTGTTTCACAAATAATAGACAAAAATGAAATTTTGTTAAAATGCATTTTTTCCGACCAATTTTCCAATTCCGGTTCCGTAATTCTGCCCCTATGTATATATATTTATATATTATATATATTTATATATTATATCAGGGTGCAACCGGATCACAACAATTAATATACCCGACAACAAAAAAAAAATTTCAAAAAATTTTTTTTTATTTATTTTTTTTTTTTATTTTAAAATCGAACATCATTTAAGGTATTTATTTTATTTGTTGTATTTTAGATTTTCATCATCATGAAGTGAAATCCACCATCAATGGCTTATATTCGTAAGTGGCTTTCAAAGAGATTCTTAAAAATTAGGAGTGAACGCCATTATAATACAATTTTTAAATCCGGTAAAAATTACCAACCAACCAACCGAAGGGAAAAACCCAACCAACCCAATTCCCCACCCCATATATATATTTATATATATTTATATTTATATTTTCCGAAGGCCATATTCAGACCAATTACCAATTGGCCTAGGACAATCTGCTATTTTATGTAATAGCCAAGGTGCAACCGGAGGTGAAAAATACGGAACCGGGATGTCAACGAAATGTGCCGAAGCCGGAGGTGAGGTGAAATTAGGTACTGGGCCGACCGTATCGGGAAGCTGGCCACCGTATATATCAGGGTTCAACCGGATATCCGACTCCGGCAAAAAATGGACATCCGGCTCCGGTATTTTAACTTGCCGGATATTATTTTTAAAAAACTTCAAAAAATTATACCATCATTCGTATTTATGCCAAGTGCCATCGGATCGACTAACTTACTTTTGCATATTTTTTCTGTCAAACATGTAATGTAGATTTTTGCATGTGATTGGTAGCAATAACGCTGAAAAATCAGCAGCGCATTTCTATTATTCCCAAGACTAAACATAAATTCAGCTTAAAAATGGGTCTATAAATAAGTAAGAAAAAATAATAGGAAATGAAAAGTCTCGGTCTCGGTCAACCTTTGGTCATTACCGAAAAACATAAAATTTTCAAAACAAATTATTTCCTAGAATTGGTTCCCAATTACAGAAACTGAAGAAACCGAGACTTGCTGAAACTGAAACCCTGACTCTCATCCCTGATCTTAGCAACCTTTGACCTACAGAAAACTGGATTCCCTTAGAGGGAACATGAGCCAAGTGAATATTGCAACTGAACGCAACGCTACAAAAACATAAAATAGTGTAAGCTACGTTCTGATATCTGAATGCAATCTAGTATTAAATTTTAATTCATTATCCGGATCCGGCTCCATCCGGATACTAGATTATCCGGCACCGTCAGTTTTTGGTATCCGGTTGCAACCTGATATATACACATATATATACACATACATATATACATATATATACATATATACATACATATATATATGTATATATATGAAGAGCCTGAAGTTTTATGTGTCGTTTTTACTGTGTTTCGAGAGAAAGCCAGATTAAATTGGTATTTAGTCCGCACACAAAATTGTTCTATTAAATAAATTGGTTAGCTTCCAAGGTCAAGGGTGTATAAAACAGGCCGAGGGGCTCATACGGTGATATATCGCCTCCTTTAATTTCTGGAAACACAGTGAAAGAGCAACGTCAACAGATGTAGACGTACAATGACTTTTCGGGATCTCTTAGTTGTATTTTCCGTCGTTCGCTGCGTTCATTCGTAAAAACGGTTTGACACGAGGTGATCCCCCGTCCTGGTGACAATGTCGGTTGACATCCGGACGAGAATGCGAATTGAACCCGGATATAAAGCGATATTCGGCGGTTTAGAATAGTTTTAATGGCATCAACGGATGATATTAGTGTTAAAAGAACGAACCAATGTGATAAAATAGAAAAATGTATGTTTTTAGACGCTCAAAACGAAATTGGCGTTTTTGAGGTCGATTGTTTATAGACAATGCTGTATTTGGTTGTTTTTTATAGTTGTTTTTTATGTTTGTTTGTTTTTGTTTTTATATTTGTTTGTTGTTGTGTTGGTTTGGTTGATAAGATGAGCGATGGTACTACGGAAGTGAGCAAGGCTTCACGGATAGGGTTTCGGTGGGCGGCGCCGTCCGTCACCGAACGATATCGTACGCGACCAAAGGATTTTGTGCGCAGAAACGAAGGATCACGTATTGGTGAGCGCGGAGTTAAGCATAAGCTTTTTAAGCTTAGGCTTAAGACAAACAACCGGTATCCGGTATAAACCAAGCCGATATCGGATATTTGCGGCTGTGGTCCCGAATATTATAAAATTGTATTTTACGTACCAGTGGCACCGGATGCAAATTAATATTGGGGAGGGGGGCGCAATGGCGCCTAAAATGGTCGGGCGCTGAAGAGTGGTGTTTTGCCAAAATCAGATTGTTTTGCGAAAAAAATGTGACAGACAAGATGCTCCAGTAAATGAAGTATTCACTTTAACTCTATAGTAACGGGAAAGCTTTTTTCGCGTTTCGTCAACAAATGAAATCGTTTATGTTATTTACTGGTAAATTATCAGCGATACAAGAAAGACATCTTCATTGCCAGCATATGGTTTAATCGCTTGTGTGTCTACGTGCAACTCAACAGTGCCGGAGCAGACAGGGGAAACGCAACAGTGCCGGAGCAGACAGGGGGGAACTCAACAGTGCCGGAGCAGACAGGGATGGGGGTTCCCCACAAACTTCATGGTGGACGATCCAACAGTAAAGTTAGAACCAGAATTTCTAGGTATTTGATCTAAGGTTGTCCATTCGACCTCACCCTGGTGTTTGCTATCTGCAAGGACGCCCTTCCATAAACGGTTTCACACAAAAGTTGCAAAACGGTGAATCTCGAAAGTGAACCCATCTTTAAAATGAATTATACTTAGCGCGCACAGCGGGAAATTTTTTTTGACATTTTCTGCTAAAGTAGCTGAATTGAATAGCTTATGTTTTAGGTAAAACCTAATACAATCTTCGTTTGCTAAAACCAGGGGAGACAGCAACACGACACTACCGCGGTTCGAAACTTTTTATTACCGTTGTAAATATTTCATTTCGGGTGAGTTATACTGTGTGTTAGGTAAAATTGTGGGCCAGTGAGTGTAGCGAGTGAAAAAATTTGCTAACATTAAGCAACCTGGTGGTTGTTTTAACGTCTATGTAGTGCGTGAATCCATTATAAAGTCACGGTAAAATAAAATAGTTTCAAAAACTCTAGAGCGAAGCCAGACACATTTCAAAACTTCGGCGCCTTTTGTTTTAACCGGTTAGAGTGGGGACCTTTTAAGGATGGGGCCTCACAAATGGGATGCATGGGGAAGTTATACGAAGTGAAACTGAAATTCTGATGCGAAATTTAGTTTTGCTATCCGGTCTCATAGTGAAGTACGGTATATATGTCGTAGATCAAGCCGTAATTCAACCCGATTCCGAATTGGGCTAGCCCAAGTCGTAATTGCGCTTTGAACTAGCCCAATTCGAAATGAAGCTGAGTTACGACTTGGACTATGACATATTTATTTTGAACGGACTTAGTAGGTGTTGCTGTGGATTTTTTAAAAATATAAATTTTTGAAGAAGTTTTGTTTGTGGTTATTAACTTTGGTATTGTGTTCAAAATTGAATCGAAAACGATATTTAGGCAATGCTGAGTTTCCTTTTTAAATCCAATCCAGTGAAAATAATCTCAATTGTGTGAAGTACCTATCACCAGCAGAGTGCAGCCGTAATTCCGATTCCAATTAGAATTTCGATTCAAAACGAGTTCTGATTCCGATTCGGGTATAAATTTCCGGTTCAGATTCCAATGTAATCGAATTCCGTTTAGCAGCCTGATCACCAGTGTATTATGTTTTGTAACTGTCGAACTAAACAGTGATGTGCTCATATTCAAGCAAATTGAGCCCGTTTTAAATAAAAGTTACACTGCCTCCGCTCAAGTGTGTGGGATTTTAGCTCCGCAGCTTTCGGAGTTCCCATATTTGAAAACCAGAGTGCATTCGGAATTCAGGTTCCGGATGGGAAATCCGTCATTTTTTACTATACGCAGGGTGCAACCGTAATTTCGGTTCCGGCATTTTTTGACCTTTCAGTTCCGGTTCCGGTAAATTTTTACCGGAGTAAAAAATTCCGGTATTAAATTTTGGTGGGTGAAATTTAAGATGTTTTACAAAAAGATGACGATAAAAATAAAATAGCTTTCATTTGTATAATACGCAAACCTTGACAATCGCCGAAAATAAACCATCGAAGGTGGATTGCGCTTCCGTGGATTATGAAAATCTAAAATACAGCAGATAAAGTGAATACCTCTCTCCAACTAGGGCTATTGCGTCAATAATATTGCAAAAAACAAAATTAAAATGAACTTTTCGGTGGCATGTATTTTTCAAAGTTGCATGTGAACGTATTTGTCTGATGGTAAATGTACGGGGATGTCATGGAGATAAGGATTCCCATGGGCTGCGGAGTTGGGTGGGACGGTGTAGGAAATTGTTACCCCATGACATCCGTGTAAATATTGAAAACGGTCGTTTGGCGGGTAGTATTTTACGTTAAATTGAGCTGAAAATCAATTTTTCGGTAACAGTTATTTCGTACTGTCCGGTAGTGGTTGACAGTGTGGTATTATTTTTGTGTTTCCGTTTCCGTTTTTGGTATTTTGTAAATCCGTTTACACCTGAACGTAATACAAACTTGCGATAAGTAGTAGATGCTGTAAAAAAAGCTGACTAAGGATTGGCCAGCACTCCAAAAAAGTAGTTGCCGATTGTTTGCCGATACTTTTTGCACTTAGTAAGAGTCGAACTGTATCTGATCATGAAACAATGACGTTTCTTGCGTTTGTGTCTCAATGCAATTGTTTGAAACGAACAATTCTCGACGGTTAGCAAGTGTCCAGTTTTCGCGTTCTCTCTAAAAACTTTAAACTTAAATTATAGCTTAACTAAACTTGAATGTAAGTTTAAGTAAAACTTAAATGGCTGGACGGTTTAAATAAAGTTAAACTAACATATATTTTAAGTTTAGGGCGAGTTTAAGTATAGCTTATTTTTAGTTTACGGTATAAGTGCTGCTCAGAAAATATGTAGTTTTTAGAATTCATTACGTTTAGATTAAACTAAAAATATGTCATATTTGAAATTAGTTTAAAGGTAACCTACCAGCAGGGTTCCAATCGGAAGTAAATTTTGTCGGAATGGGAATCAAATTTTTTTGTCGGAACCGGAATCGGAATCGAAATTCAAGTTTTAGTAATTATATCAAAAACTAAAGTGTATGACGTTCGACTTTTTGATGCAGTATGTTTGTCTCTACTGTTCACAGTTTCAGTAAAAATTGCTTGTATAGCTGACTGTATTAGCGATCTATTAACCTATAAAATTCTGATATTGATGGAGGCCTGGCAATTCTAAGACCAGCCTGTCAATTCTCAAATCAAAGGAACAACTTGGCTTTAAGTTTAAATGCAGTTAAGCAGAACATTTCGAAACTTTAAGTGTGAAGTCTTATGAAATCATAAATAAAACGAACCAGATTTTTGAAAATTAACCAATTCAATGGAGCGTCGTTTCCACTACAGTAAGGATACTGTTGAACCAAATATCGAACTATATTTGAGAACTAGTGGGGCTAACAACGCTGCTTGCCGCTATGAAGCAGAATTTTAAGTTTAAATTTTGTTATTCGTATAAAGGTAGAGCTTAAAGTTTTCAATTGCAGTCACATTTTGACAATCAGCGAAATAATTTACTCTGCTACTGCGAATACTTACAAACAAAAGCAAACAGATTTGCAAACAAACAAACAAACAAAAAATAGGCAAAATTTAAGTTCAATCAGCTTAAAAACTCATAACCGAAAAATCGGACTTCCGGCATCGGAATAGAAGCCAGTTGGAATCAGAATCGGAACCCAAATTTTTTTCGGAATTTCAGCCGGAATCGTAATTCCGTTGGAACTCTGCCTACCAGTTAGTTTACTTAATCAAAATAGTTTAACGCTGCTAGATTTAGCTTACGTTTAAATCCAGCTAGTTAGAGCTTTTAGAAGGTTTATAATTAAGCAATGTAGTGATTCCGATTATTTGTTAAGCGTCATTGAACTAAATTAGAATGGGTAAAATTTAAAGTAAGACTCATCAACGGTGTCGGCCGACAAAAAACAGGTTCAGTCGCATCATCAATAGCCAACCAAACCATTTTTGCGGTTCTTTTGTACTTTTAATTTTCGTGGTTCAAAGCATTGTCGGTTTTTCACATATGTATGTATATATGTATAGTATTATATTTTGTGTATGTAAATAATCCGGCTCTATTGATTGTTTGTAAGCGGTGACGATGTTGATTCCACTCCCCCCACCGGATACCTGCCTGCCTGCGTGCCATACGAACACATGCTTAACGAGTATACAGAGTCGAGACGTCCAGGCGCGTCGCCGTGTAGCTGGGATGTTTCTTCTCAGGATGCTGTTGTATCCTTGGGTAACAGAAAATTTTCTGAGCTCCACGGTCACAGGTGGGTATTCTAAAGCCTGTTGAAAGCACCGTTTTTCTTGTGTGCAGAAATTCTGGGACGGTATGTATCTCCTCAATCGGTCCCTTGGGTCAGGTCCGTAGCCAGCTCACCTGGCCAAAACGGGCTAAGTGCATTTCTGGGGGGGGCTTACAAGGGTTTTTGATGACTTTAAAACAAGATTGAAAATTTTCAATGGGTGCCAGAATTCGTCCAGGGTGAAGGTTGAGGACACCCCGACACCCCCCTCTGGCTACTACTGGCCCGTCTCATGTGTATACGCCTATGGAAATGGCTAGAAAAGTAGTAGGAAACCAGATTGAACAAAAATTAGTCGTGGCTAAAACACAGTTTAACAGCCAGCCACCACCATTGTGTCGTCGTCAACAACAAAAGCTTTTTGGTTAAATCTGGTACTGTTCTAGTAGTACCCGTGTTTTGGGCTACGTATAATTGTGGTAATAGTTTGGTTTAGATTCGTATATACGCGTGTATATTTGTTTATATCCATGTCGTAGACCACCAATCTGCCTACTGAGGCCAAAATTACTAATTGCCGTAGACCAATGTGCTGCGATTTTGTGTAATAGTCGGCTGACCTGGGCTAAACTGGTATTGAACTTATAGAGAGTATGGTTGCAACATTACAATTTACTGGAACCGTAACCGGAATTTGCAAAAATTACCGGAACCTGGAAGTGAAAATGCATGCAACCGAAAAATTCGTTGTTTATTTTGTTTTTCGCTGTATTAATGGTGAAGTAAACTTAGTTGAAGATAGGTATTCACTTAATCTGGTCTGTTTTAGATTTCCTTTATCCACGGAATCGAAATCTTCTTTCGATGATTTATTTTCGGTGATTTTCAAGATTTATATACTTCATTTTTGTCGTCACTAATTGAACTAAGCCTTTAAAACGGCTTAAAGATTAGCAAATTTGAAAAAAAACGACAAAAATCCAATACTTACTACGGGAATTATTAATCCCGGTAAATATTATACCGGGACCGAAAGGTGAAAAAATGCCGGAGCAGGAATCCGGCTGCCTGCCAATCAGATTTGATTATATATTGGGACAGACACAATACCGTTAACCAATTAGCGTTGATCTTACATCACTGTTGTTTTGTTTGACATATCACAATCGCTATTTGATCTAGGCCAAACTATTATTTGTGACTTCTAAACTTACCTGGCTATGTCCTTACATGGGTATCACGACAACGTGTCGTCCGACAACTTATAATCCGAAATTTTATCGACTCAACATTTCCTCGCTTATCATTATGCTTAGGCTTAGGCTTAGGCTTACGCTTACATTTATTCATAGGCTTCTGGATACTGTTGGGCGACAAGTTGTCTGACGACGAATTGTCGTAGATTCCCGTGCGTCTGGTGACAATAGGCTCAGAAATGATTACTTGTAGCAGCAGCAAAGCGGCAAGATTTCGAAAGCACCTGCTTGCCTGGTTGCTAATCACGAATATGCCATAATTTTGAGTGTATAATATATCATTGTAGCAATTTAGGTTTCGTTATATGTGTATATAATATATAATATATGTCATATAATAGGCATATATGTTACACACGTGGCCTGAGCAGCCACCCCCATACCCCAGTTAGGGGCCCCACCAGGATAGGGTCCCCATACTGACCGGTTAAAGCAAAAAACCGCTGAAGTTTTAAAGTGCGTCTGGCTTCTCGCTCGCTTCGCTCGCGAGTTTGGGTGCTCCCATTCTGGAGTTTGAGGGTAGCCCCACCCGTATCTGCTCTTTCACTGGTTACACAGCTCGTATTTTACCCAAAATCGATAAAGCGAACGGCCCATGTTACTTTAAGAGACGTCCAGGTTTCTGGTGGGTCCATAAAAGAGTATGTTTAGATTCTGGATTACATTTTTTGTTTAGACTTAGACTTAGGCTTAGGCTTAGGAACACATTTTTGCAATGCTTAGGCGTTTAGGCTTAGGAATACGCTTAATCTACTGTTACGTTTCTTAAGTAACATTGGTTAAGCGAACAATGAAATTTTACGGGTACCATTGATTTTTAGACTGTTTTATTAAGCATTTGTCAACTTTAAATTTCTGCGTACGCCTCGCCAAGTCAAGGGCGACCTTTGTTTTGTATGAATAAGTAGGTTTTTGATATATACGTACATTTGGGTATTTTTTACTTAGATAAGTATATATTAATACAATACCTATATGATTAATCTGTTGCTATATTACAATTTGATTTAACAGTCATTTGCAACTGTGCGGCTCCCAGCGGGCGCACGAGCAGCCCCTGTTTGCCTTGCCCGCAGGGCCGTATTGCATGTTGTGTGCAGAAGAAATAATATTGTGAGAATCATGACGTCATAGATGATGACGACAACGGTTATTAAACCGGTATTTACGGTTTTTGAGAAATCCGAATGGAGCGAGTTACGTAGTTTTTCGATTAGTTTAGGGTGCAGGGTCAAAATTGTAAAATTTTAAATGGTTTGTAGTGTGTTCAGCGATTTTTAACCACCCCTATCAAGATGACCTAGCTACGGGCATGGGTCCACATAGGCAATAGGGCATTTTGTTAACGCTGCAGCAGGCTGCGATCGGATATTAATTTACGGAATCCGGATATTAATTTGAAAGATACCGAGCGGATATTAATTTGCCAGATACCGGAGCCGGATATTAATTTGCCAGATACCGGAGCCGGATATTAATGTGCCAGATACCGGAGCCGGATATTAATTCGTCAGATACCGGAGCCGGATATTAATTAGCCAGATACCGGAGCCGGATATTAATTTGTCAGATACCGGAGCCGTATAGTGAATTTTTTACTGGAACCGGATACTGACCAGAAATAGCATCTTAGTTTGTTCACTGTTAGACATTGAGGCGCGCAAAAGCATACGTGTATTGAATTGAAAATAATAGATAGTTTGGGTTTTTTATTTTAGTGTGCAACACTTACACTTCTTGACTGGCCCGGAATGCAATCTCGCAGCGAGATGTTATACAAAAATATGCCCACTTGTAAAAAGCAGTTTTATATTTGGCATCACAACACGTAAATACTAGGTGTCCGGTAGGCTTGTACCGAAACCGGATACGGACATCAGTTTATTCTGCTGAGTATCAAACCGGAACTAGATATCCGGTTACCTTGCAGGCACGGTGTAGCAGAACTCACAGTATCTGACAGTGTGTTGTGTTTATTTTGGTGTTTTTTTTTGAAAAATTGCCAAAATATGTTTACTATTCTGTTATCAGATGAGTTTAAATATTTCATTGTGCCGAATCGGCAACAAATCATTATGATTGACTTTCAAATTTGTGCTGTGGGCTAGCGAGACTAACGATGGAAACGGGGGCTATAAGCGAAGCGATACTTTCGCGGATACGTCCACCGTACCTCACCACAGTCACAACACCACAATCATAACTATGCATTTAAACGTGCAACCGGATATCCGGTTCCGGGGTATTATCCGGCAAAAACAGATATCCTTATCCGGTTCCGGTATCCGGTATGAACAACCTACCGGATATTTACGGTTGTGGTGCCGAAGATCATAAGATTGCTTTTTACACGTGAGCGTCTGTAACATCATGTGCTGCGATTACATTTCTGGGCAATTCAAGAAGTTCCAAGTTTTGAGACGTCTACAGCGACGTTTAGCTTGTGTAAGCGAGCGATCGTTAAACGCATTTTTGCATGAAATAATTTAACTTTATCAGCAATTATGAATTTTATATATATAACAGACGAAACACCTTGAGCACACTAAAAATACAGCGAAAAAAAAATAAAATATTTTAACATATCCAATATACGGTATCCGGTTTGTGTTCCTGTACAAAAATTCAATATCCGTATCCGGTCCCGGTATCCGGTATAGTACTATCCGGTCGCGGTATCCGATATAGTAATATCCGGTCGCACCGTGATGTACCGCTATGAGATCTAGCGTTGTAGTGGCCGAAGCGTATCTAAAATTGCGTCTCACGATAATTCTTCACCTGGCAACAACTAGTCGACCGACAACTTGTTATCCGAAATATCGTCGATTCGGCAATTTGTCGCTCATCGTTATGCGAAGACTTGGGCATGGTATTAAACATAAAGAGCAATGTTGACGTTTTAGACGTAGGACCCTGGCGGGCGAGAAGTTGTCGGACGACGGGATTGTGATCCCTAAAAATGTGCGAGTATCCCAAACAGTTGAAACGTTGAATTGTCCGTTTTAAACCGCTTCTTTGAACGTATTTGGCATCGGTTACCGGTTCAGCTGGTATATTTAGAGTTTGTTATAGATTGTGCTTTAATGCTGAATCTCACAAATCGGATGCCCAAGTTGTAGACGCTAAATAGAAGCTGACCTTTTTGTACGCTGGCCTCCCATTCCACAGACTATGGCTCATGTTTAGGTTTAGGCTTAGGCTTAGGTTTTGGAATAAATTTGTTTTTGCCTAAAACCTTTGCGTTACTCTAAACCCGAGTCTAAGCCTAAGCAATAACCTTTAATGTAGTGGGAAGCATACAAGAGCCGCAAGTTTTATTCCATTGTTGAATATGTACAATTCGCTCTTCTTAGCCCCTCGATCCCTTGTATACATCCCTGGTACGTTCAATCATTTAGTATGGCACCCTTTCCGCGTGTACCTATGATTGTGACCCTGTGACCATCGTTTCGATTGTACACAGGGTGGTGATGGTTTTTCACTTTGTTTTGTCAGTCTGGCAGCGAACGGATATGGCAGTGAGATAAGTTACCGTCAGCTGAGCGCTGGTCGTCGTTGACTTGAACCGAACTGTTATTTTATTGTTTGTGGTTGTTGTTGTTGTTGTTGTTGTTGTTGTTGTTGTTGTTGTTGTTGTTGTTGTTGTTGTTGTTGTTGTTGTTGTTGTTGTTGTTGTTGTTGTTGTTGTTGTTGTTGTTGTTGTTGTTGTTGTTGTTGTTGTTGTTGTTGTTGTTGTTGTTGTTGTTGTTGTTGTTGTTGTTGTTGTTGTTGTTGTTGTTGTTGTTGTTGTTGTTGTTGTTGTTGTTGTTGTTGTTGTTGTTGTTGTTGTTGTTGTTGTTGTTGTTGTTGTTGTTGTTGTTGTTGTTGTTGTTGTTGTTGTTGTTGTTGTTGTTGTTGTTGTTGTTGTTGTTGTTGTTGTTGTTGTTGTTGTTGTTGTTGTTGTTGTTGTTGTTGTTGTTGTTGTTGTTGTTGTTGTTGTTGTTGTTGTTGTTGTTGTTGTTGTTGTTGTTGTTGTTGTTGTTGTTGTTGTTGTTGTTGTTGTTGTTGTTGTTGTTGTTGTTGTTGTTGTTGTTGTTGTTGTTGTTGTTGTTGTTGTTGTTGTTGTTGTTGTTGTTGTTGTTGTTGTTGTTGTTGTTGTTGTTGTTGTTGTTGTTGTTGTTGTTGTTGTTGTTGTTGTTGTTGTTGTTGTTGTTGTTGTTGTTGTTGTTGTTGTTGTTGTTGTTGTTGTTGTTGTTGTTGTTGTTGTTGTTGTTGTTGTTGTTGTTGTTGTTGTTGTTGTTGTTGTTGTTGTTGTTGTTGTTGTTGTTGTTGTTGTTGTTGTTGTTGTTGTTGTTGTTGTTGTTGTTGTTGTTGTTGTTGTTGTTGTTGTTGTTGTTGTTGTTGTTGTTGTTGTTGTTGTTGTTGTTGTTGTTGTTGTTGTTGTTGTTGTTGTTGTTGTTGTTGTTGTTGTTGTTGTTGTTGTTGTTGTTGTTGTTGTTGTTGTTGTTGTTGTTGTTGTTGTTGTTGTTGTTGTTGTTGTTGTTGTTGTTGATGATGATGATGATGATGATGATGATGATGATGATGATGTTGTTGTTGTTGTGGTTGTTGTTGTTGTTGTTGTTGTTGTTGTTGTTGTTGATGATGATGATGATGTTGTTGTGGTTGTTGTTGTTGTTGTTGTTGTTGTTGTTGTTGTTGTTGTTGTTGTTGTTGCTGTTGCTGCTGTTGTTGTTCTTATTGTTGTTGTTGCTGTACCTTTTGTGTTTTTGTGTTGTTGGTGTTGATTTTGGTGTGGTTTACTGCTGCTACTGACGTTTTTGATGTTCTTGTTCTTTCTGTTGTTTTTGACAGAATTATAAAATTATGCGTCCAAATGAAAAATGTAAAATTTGTGTGTGTGTGTGTTTGGTGTATGAGGTGTGTGTGTGCGTTCAAAAACGTGATACGATGGCTAAATCCGGCAGATTCATTCTGACAATGTGTGTAAAGCTATAATGAAAGCAAGCGAGAAGCTGGACGAAATTTTTGTATTAAATCCAAAGGGCGTAGCCGGATTTTGCGGTTCGGAAGGAGATGAGATTGTTCTACAGCCTGTAAAAGTTTGTCTTTTAGTCTTTCTTCAAGCTGTGGGAGGATATATCTTGAGTTGCATGCGCGTCTGAGTCCGCGTATTTCAGTTATTCCGAGTGTTTTCGCCGAAAAATTCCAGGTCCAGGTTTTCGATTCAAGAAATACCGGGTCCGGGTTTTCACAACAAATCATTCCAAATCCGGGTCCGGGTTTTTACAACAAATCATTCCGGGTCCGGCTATTACAAAAATAGCCGGAATAAAAATAGCTTTGTGATTTCAACATCCCGCGCCTGCATTTTGAATAGTAACTGTATCGTACCTAAATTAAATGGGTTAAAGAATTTATCAGGCAGTTGCACAACCGACGCTAACTGTGTCAAATACATTAAAAACAAAACACCCCCAACATGTCTCTTAAAACAACTATTGTATGTCGTACGTATGTAAAGCAAACTGCAAAAGGAAAAAGTTTGTCAACAGGTTTCTCCTTTGAGTAATTCATAACCTACGCAATATACTTGGGTTGCGATTACGAATGTTTAATTAGGAATGGTTGGAATGGTCAGGATGCAGAGATATGACATGTATAATTTTACGTTATTAATTCGACATTTTACTTAATGATTTACTTGAAATAAATTTGTGTGAATGACATTAGTCGCTTCGCATTGCATACTGCCCATTAATATTTTACACACTGAGCTGCTAGAATAGAAAAATGGAGGCCAGAAATTCTTTCCTATCTTTACAAAATTGGATCATGTTCAGTGTTTGGGTTATAATAATTCCGGGGTCGGGTTTGCCCGGAAAATAAATCCGAGTCCGGGTTTGCATTGTTCAAAATTCCGGTTCCTGGTCCGAGACCGAAATTGCATTCGAAAAATTTTCCGGGTTCGGGTTTTTCTTCCGGTTCCCGGCTATTTTTTAATTGTAGCAACTCTAAATATATCGCCTATTTCCGCTTGTATACAAACGCTGAATAAATCGCTTTGCAACAGTCTCGAAACATTTCGTGTTTTGTGGATTGAGGAAGTTTTGGCCCCCCCAGAACTCTACCTGGCTACTCATCGGTGTCGATATTGTTGCTTCCGGTTGTTTTTGTTGTTTGTTGTATTTTTTTGTTGTTGTTGTTGTTTTTGTTGTTGTTTTTGTTGTTATTTTTGTTATTGTTTTTGTTGTTGTTGTTGTATTTGTTTTTGATGTTGTTTTTGTTGTTGTTGTTGTTTTTGTTGTTGTTTTTGTTGTTGTTGTTTTTGTTATTGTTGTTGTTGTAGTATTTGTTTTTGTTGTTGTATTTGTTTTTGATGTTGTTGTTGTTTTTGTTGTTGTTGTTGTTTTTGTTGTTGTTTTTGTTGTTGTTGTTTTTGTTGTTGTTGTTTTTGTTATTGTTGTTGTTGTAGTATTTGTTTTTGTTGTAGTATTTGTTTTTGTTGTTGTTGTTGTATTTGTTTTTGTTGTTGTTGCTGAGCGCATCGTTGTTATGTTTTTGTTATTTGTTGCGTTGGTGTTGTGCAGTTGTTGTTTTTTATGTGTTCACCACATATAACCATTTCTAACGGGTTTTGAAGCCTTCCTCGGCCCCGGTAGCACGAGTGGTTGGTCGCCGCTTAGCTTTTCGGTTGCGCCTATTTGTTTTAGGGAAAAAATTCCGTTTAGTCATTTTACCCGCATCCGTTGGTCTGGTATGACCGTATTGTGTTTGTACAGTGTTTTGTGTGTTGTGTATTTTGGTAGAAGTTTACTTTTAGTCACGGTTTATTGTTTATACAACGATAAATGCTGTTGTGCCCGAGTTGACTGTGACCGTACACAAGAAAGTATATAGCCATTGATGGTGGATTTCACTTCAGTCGATGATGAAAATCTAAAATACAACAAATAAAAATAAATACCTATGTTCGACGAAGGTTTATTGCACAATTAATAGAGCAAAAAATACGATTAAAATGAAATTTTTGGTGAAATGTATTTTACACTTTCCGGTTCCGGTAAAATTTTCAAATTCCGGTTCCGGTAAAATTTTCAAATTCCGGTTCCGGTGAATTGTAAATCCGGTTGCACCCTGATATATATAAATATATATATGTATATAATGTATATGACGCATTTTAAAACTTCAGCGGTTTTTGTTTCCACCGGTTAGGGTGGGGGGGTGGCGGCTCCGGCTTTGTCGTCTAAAATACTGGCTATGTCCATGGTACGTAGATATATTTACATGCGGTGGGCAGCAGGAATGTATGCCCTATATATTACGTACTTTTTATGTGACAATATACATATTTATATATATTATATACAATTTGTTGTTTTTTTGCTTAGCAGTGTCGCTGACTAAGTTAGCCTGAACGGCAGTTTGAGAAGACGGCATTCAGGGGTTTATTTTGTAGATGCATTAGGTGAATTTATGCCCTAAAATTGCTTAAGCCGACACAGAATAAGCACTTAAACCGACTGTTAGCATATCATGTTTAGATCGTAGAGGTTAAAAAAATTTCATCGTGCGCTGGCGCTGTACTCGTTAGCAATGACGTCACTGCGTCAAGTTTATATATACCCTCGTAAAATAAAATCTTGGAGTTACGCCTTGGTGCTCGTGTGTGCGCGCATGAATATAGGACCGTCCGGTGACTGATAAATTGACAGCTGTTAAGATTTGGCTGGGTGTTTTTTGTTGTGTGTTGGGTGGGAGTTGGTGGTTCAAACACGAATAGGTGTCGGTTTCATTGAGAACCGCAGGGCACAGTAGCGTACGATAGTGACACGTTACAAGTGTAAGGATACTTGTGCGTTGGATTTGAACACGAACAGGAATCTGGAATCAGAACTTCCGGTCGAGATGTGGTGTGGTTGGCCAGTTTTTAATTTGATCCCGTCGACACGTCTATTCGATGCCATCCAAACAGAGCTGTAAATATTGAATGAAGCAAAGGTAAACGAAATATAGCGTAAAAGCCAAACGGCGGACGAAAGCGTTTCACCAAATTTAAACTAAAGTTGAAAATTGAGTCAATTCAACTCAACGAAAAAGTGTTTTTTTGTGACAAAACTTTATATCCGACGAACAACGCCTGGATTATTCGGTCGTTGTTTGGGTTGTTGAAAATCTGATGGAGCGGTTGCCTTGGCGGGCGTAGTCCGGTCGTCACGATTGCCTTTGGACCGACCGACTGGCAGCGTTGTGTCCTTTTGAAAATTGTTACTACCAATCGCGTATCGTATCTACCTTTCAACAGCGCAAGTGGTGACTTCACATAATTTTACAAATGGGGGGCTAAATAAAACTTTTCAATGGGAAGTCAGAATTTTTTTCGGCGGCTGAGGATCACATGGACGCCCTTTGTCTGTAGGCCTGGTTGGTTAATGGTGATTACAGTTTTGCATTATACGCACGAACCTCTCGAATGACGTTAGTTCGTATATATGCAGGCCCATAGCCAATGGGGGCAGAAGGGTCTGAGCCCCCTCTGAAAATATTTTGCCCCACCCCCCCCCCCCCGGCCCTAGAAAATTTTCAATCTTGTTTGTAAGTCAACGAAAATCCTTGTATGCCCATCCTGAACAAAAATGTTTAGCCACGCTAGTAAGGTGGGCTGGCTACGGGCCTTTATATATGCGGTCTGTCACATTAGTCCTCATTAACTCGATTTAGTCTGTATGCGGTAGCTTATGGGGGCATAGTCATGCATGTGTATATGTGTATGTTTCGTGAGGGTACTTGTTTTTTTGCCATGTATATGTACAAGTATGTATGTATCTGTGTATGTTTATGTATAGTCATATATGTGTATATGTATATGTTTCTATGTATAGTGATGCATGTGTATATGTGTCTGTTTCGTGAGTGTACTTGTTTTTGCCATATAATGTATTCGTTTATGTATGCATGTATGTATGTATGGATATATGTATCTATGTATGTTTATGTGTTTATGTATAGTCACATATGTGTGTATGTGTATGTTTCGGGAGTGTACTTGTTTGTATGTTTATATATGTTTCTATGTTTGAACATTTTTTCGTGTACTTATGCTTTTTCTTGGCTCTCGTACACCTCCCCTACAGTTTTCGATACGATATTTTCGGCGTTTGACATAACTTAAGCTTAGGATTTGGCTGTAATCTTGAGCTTGTAGGGGGGAGGGAGGGTAAAGTGTAGTGTACATATGTATAACATGTAGGATTTAATAAATAAATGAGATGATGGGATTTTGTACACTTCACCCTCATTTAAGATGAAAGTTTAGGTTAAGGCATAGACAAACATTTGGGCTTAGGCTTAGGTAATTTGTTTTTAAAATCTTGAGCCTAAGCCTGTTTTAGAGGGACGGGAATATGTACGCGAGCCAATAAATGGTGTTATACAGTGCCGGTTCCGTGTTTTTGTGAGTGTATGTGACACGCGTGAGTGAAAATGTATGTGTTTGCACGTGTACCACCAGTTACTCACCCGTCACATCCATAAGACGAGCCGAACTCGGACCAAACTCCTTAACACGGATCGAAGCAACATTTTGTATTGAGATTTAGCACTAAAATTGTGTTTGACTTCGTGCTGTCTTCGCTCGCGGGCTATTTCTCACTATTACACACCAATGTCTTGTTCAGGGACGTCCGCTGAAAATTATGTTTTGCGGCACCTGCAACTCAAGGATGTTTGACTGAGTCAATTTGGGTGGGCACCGGCCAAGTTTGAGAGAGACACGGCATCTCACTGCCCTCCCCCACCCTGCAGGGACGTCTGTAGTCTTGTTCCCCTTCCAGAAATTTCTGGATCCTGCGGCCGGAATTACTGTAGTTTGTATTGTCGCAGTACTGCAGAGCTTACGTGAGTGTTTGTGAAGTGTTTCATGCGAGAAATGCATGTGTGTGTATGTTTCATGCGTAACATACGTGAATTATGGTTGTGTGCGTGTGCCCGTGTGTCTAAGTGTGTCTCGCATTATAGTGGGTATTGTACAGACGCCATAGTTAGAATTTCGTTTCGGAACGGTATAATTTCATGATACAACCGTTTTTAAGAGCAGCGAGCTGAGCATAGTAACCCAGTAGGTTTTTTGTCACGTACAGGTATCAAAAAGATTTATTCGGGTAGGCGTGTTAAAAAGTATTTTTCGGTGTGTTTTCAAAAATTTCGACCTGCAGATATATCCGGTTATTCGTGTGCGCTGTATACGAAACTACTGATATTGTAAGATTTACGTATATAATATATACAGTGGCGGATCCAGGATCTCAAAATGGGGGGCCAAAATTTCACAGATAATAAACTTATTTTTGACCCATGCTGTAGTGACCCAAATAAGAGGGGGTATATATGGTATGCTGCATGGTGTGTGATTCAGGCACAGAATTCGGGTTAATACTTTCGATTGTGGGACCGACTATATTAAAAATATACATACTTTTTCTAAACAGTTTTAAAAATAATGATTAAAGAGTCTTGGTCTTTAACATAGATATTATACTCGCCTGCTATAGCGCTAACAAACAAATAGACATCACACTTCTGGTCGGGCCCGTAGCCAAGAAGGGCCAGGCGGGTTCAGTCCACTCGGTAAAAATTTTGCCCCCCCCCTCCTGAAAATTTTTTAGCCTTGCTTGGCTGTAAGTTAACGAAAATCCTTGTATGCTGCCGCTCGTGAAAATTTTTGTAGCCTCTATAGCAAGGTGAGCTGGCTACGGGCCTGCTTCTCGGTTTTATACCATCCCGAAATAATATTATCCTGGCTAGTGGCCGGTTGTTGTATGTTGTGTGTTTTGAAGTATGGCGGCGAATATGTGCAGGCCCGTAGCCAGCTCACCATTCTAGGAGGGGCTACAAATTTTCAAGAGGGGCATACAAGAGTTTTCAATGACTTACAAGCAAGGTTGAAAATTTTTCCAGGGTGGGTGCTGAATCACCCTGCCCTCATCCCCTTGGCTACGCGCCCGAATATATGTGAGCTATTATATATATAGTGTATTACCGTACATTCAGCGGCCTGTATAGTGTTGAGAAAAACAAGTTTTAGTTATACGGGATGTACTGACTGACTGTATAGTTTACCACATTTTTCTCGTATACGCATGCGCTTCGTGCTTTTCTGGTACTTGTTGGAGGTACTTTTGTGTTCATACGGCCTGCCCGGGTTCGTAGCCAAAAAAGACGGGCCAGGGGGCGCTCTGCCGCCCTGGAAAAATTTTGGCCTGCCTATTGTCAACCTTGCGTCATTAAAGACCCGTGGATGATACCGTTCCTGAAAACTTTTTAGCCCCCCATCCCAGCAAGGTGAGCAGCTTGCTACAGGCCAGAGCCTGCCTGGCCCGAGTTAGGCTGTGTTTTTTTTTGAGTTAACCAGTTTTTTTGTGTTGCTAATTTATTTGGTTTGTATTGGATGCTATTTTTCGCTGTTATTTTTTCAGTTGTTTAACTGTGTCGAACGATGTGCGCTGAAGTAATGCAATTGCGTAATTTAGATAATGACATACGTAGTTCCCACAATGGTTGTTTTCATTGGTTATTATACTCATTGGTGTTTGTTCGAGTTCAGTATTTCAAATGTAAACGGAAGCTAGCAGCCGGTACCGGAACATTGTGTAGTTTTTGTGATATGTTAATCATAAAGGATAGTGGTAAATGGTGGAAAAATAGATGTGGTTACTGGTACGGATGTGCCGATTAATCGGCATCTGCAATAATCGGCACTTTTCGTGAGTATCAGCATCGGCACTGCAAAAAATTGCCGATTCTTTGCCGATACTTTTTGCACATAGTATAACAGTCAGTTAGAATGCTTCCAGTTTGGTTTAAGTCTTCATTTAATAGTATCATGTCTGTTTATTGAGAATGGTGTACTAAAGTTGGCATCGGCATCTGTTCGGCAAAATTTTAAGACAAGAATCAGTATTAGAATCGGCGTCGGTCAAATTTTTGGTATCGGCACATCCCTAGTTAATGGTGGTAAGCAGGGGCGTAGTCTGGATTTTAGTTCGAGAGGATATAACATCAAGTATTACACAATGGCTGGCTTTCTGAAATCTTACTTAAGTATTTACTTAAGTAATTATTTAAGTTGACGACTTAAGTAAATACTTAAATTTCGAGCAAAATCAAATAAACGCCAATTTTGCTTTATATTAAGGAGGCATCATGAGTCTACAATTTTTAGACTAAGCTTAGTATGCCTGAATGGTAAATTTGTAATCTATCAAATGGAGTCAGCGACTGAAATATTTACTTAACTTAACGACGCTTCTAAAAACGACAAAATGGTTAAGTAATTACTTAGCACGTACTTAAGTAGGGTTTCCAAAACATATCTATTATTTTTTGACCTCTAGAATTAAGAAAGCTTACATTTTGAAGTCGTGTAAAAGTTGATAAAAGTGTTTATTGTCTTGTGTTCAGGAATGTCGGGAGGAGATATATGCCCCCTATGACTCGCCTTATATGCACACCCCCTGCTTGTAGGTTATATGCCGTTGATTGAGACGGTGTTATAATTTAACCAATGAATTCATTTTATCGCCAAGGTAGGCAGGCCTGTAGAGCCAGCTCACCGTGCTAGGGGGGGCTAAAAATTGTCAGGAAGGCCATTCAAGGATTATTAATAATTTGCAAGCAATGTTGAAAATTTTCTGAGGGTGGCCAAAATTTTTCCCGAGGGTGCTGCTGCTGAGCTCCCACCTCTGGATTTCCTTTGGCTACGGGCCCGAAGGTACGGCGAGCAAGGCGTTTTTAATTTAATGAAAAGCCATTCTAATTGCATATATACCGTTTTACAAAGCACAGCTTTATACAGTGTCCGTTTAAGCAATTGTGGACATGTTAATATGTACAAGGAAATGTGAAGTTTGTGGAACTCAGTGCCAAAAATTTGGTCGTGATTGCTATAGCGCTAATGGTTTGTCTTAGAGCTTTGTTGTATCGAAGAACGAATTGTAAAAATTAAGCTAAATCAGTGGAGCTGTATCAGCGGCTTATCCAGAAATTTGCCTGACGGAGGAAGGCGGTCTGGCAATAGTTGGGAAACGTGTCATATATGTGCCAATTTTCACAACGATAAATAGTAACGTCTGTTCAGCGTGTGACTTTTGTCGAGCTGTACTAAGATTCAGGTCTTTATTTTCGGTCAAGTCTTATTTCGGTAACGAACGTCCGGTAGGCGTGTAGAGCTAAGATTTTGAGTGTACAGGATTGTAGGCTTGCTGGAGTTACAGTAATCGTTGCGGTTTCAAGAATTCGCGAGTCTCAAGCGAGCGGAGGAAACGCTAACAATTTTAAGCTTTGTTGTGTTTCAATGAAAAGTTAGGTTTCGGTGAGAGTTCGTATTAAGACTGATTCGATGTCTATAGTTACATCTTTCAAATGCACTTAACCTTTCTCTATTGCATTCGGGGCAGACAATTGTTCCGTTCCATGATGTTTACAACGGCCTGCAACATTAAGTCTTAGCCTGCGCCTAAGGTATGCTAAAAATTAAAAAAAATTCGTAGGGATTCGTTATTTTCTTCGATGATACTTAATATTTACCTATTTTCTATTGACCCTAACAATCTGGAACCCCCCACCCCACCTAGCCGACTAAGACGTCAGTTCAGGCTAAGGCTTTGGAAACGGTCTGCCTTCGCCTTAATCTAAATCCTAACCATTGTTAAAAACTTTACCTAAGCGTCTTAGCCTTAACCGTAAATGTGGATTTAAATTTACTGCCGGAACTCGGATGTATACGGAACAAAAATGACGGAATTTGGCGAAATTTTGTCTAAGTTATTGCTTGATTTGCATTTAACATTAAAATCTTTAACGTTATTATCATATTTAATATCTATACAGAATTTAAGCGTCAAATGTATTAATGTATAGTTTTCATTACAATTGAGTTTTTAAAAGCGTTGTATCCTATTTTACTTTATCCTGTCCCAACAGTAGTGTTAATTTGATAGAAAATAATAGATTTCACTCACACACAACGTACGTAACTGTTTATAATTTTCCTAAGCCTAACAATCCAAGGTTAACCTGATTTGTTTTTATTCAAATCGTTATGCTTGGACGGCGCCGGACGTCAAGTATAGCGCAACTCTACAGGGGAAGTGTCTATAACAACCATCCGCAGGCGGTACTACTCAAATAATATCGCCAAGTTTAAGTGATAGGTTTTGAAACTGACGAACTCATGCAATTATACACACTGATGTCAAATTTAGTATCGAAGTAAAACAAGTGAAATGTGCAAAAATGTACTTAATTTCTACTATTTAGCCTCACTATCTATCATTCTTTGGTTTCAAAGCTACAATACAATACGGTATTTGGTCAACTTATGACAAATGCAACACACATTGAATAGGAATTACTGGCACAGATCGCAGTTGAACCATAGTCTGTGATGGCTAAGGTTTGTGTGTGTGTGCAGTAGGCGTTGTTGGTTCGGTTGACAAAGATACGACCGTTTATGTGGCGTGGTTTAAATAGTTTAGGCCCCGTTTTTTTCTCAAAAGAAAGTAGTACCCAGTGTAGATATGTGTGTATGTGTATGTGAAATGGATGAGTGCATTTTTTCTCTGTTGTACGCGCTAGCGACGACCTAAAAGCTTATAATGGCTCGTACGCGCCGTGTTGAACTAAAAACTACTATATTTCACTGGTTGATGTAAACGGAGGGTTTATCCAGGTCTTGCCCTGCCCCCCCCCCCCCCGCCCACATCCAACAAGAATCACAAATAAAATTTGGTGTTAAGATTTATTAGGTTGTAAATTGTATTTGGTTTACTCGATCGGTTCGGTCGCAGTCGGGTTTGACGGGTACAGTCTGCATAGCCCGCCGCCCCCCCCCCGGATCTGAAAGTTTTGGATTGTCCATCCGCCCTGGTTCTATGTGTCGTAGTAGTTGCAGGGGATGTATACAATGCGACGGATAGAGGGGATATTTTCGGTATGGAAATTTGTGATGATGGGACAACGAAAATTGGCATTTAACGCAGTTTTAGAATAGAGTTTCTGGATCGTCGTAGAGACGTTAAAAATTTGTTTAATCATGACGTAAATAATAATAATAATAATAATACGTAAATAATAATAATAATAATAATAATAATACGTAATCATAATAATAATAATACGTAATCATAATAATAATAATACGTAATCATAATAATAATAATAGTGATAATAATGCGTAATAATAATAATACCCTCGCGAACTGAAATCTTGACTACGTCTGTGAGCAGTTGGTTATTTCGAGCGATGGTACCGTTGTTGGCTTTTTTCATAATACCGTGTGGTTTGGCCAGCACTATTATAGGTAGTGTGTGTGTATGGTGGTGGTGGTGTGACTGAACCAGCCAATGCCATGTGTCGACATGTTCCGTATATATATGTATATAGATATATACATATATATCTATATATATTAATATAAATAGATATATACATATATATCTATATATATTAATATAAATATATATACATATATGTATATATATTGTTATTGTTGTTGTGTTGCGTTAGTATCTTCTCACTCAAAGTGAATAACAGATACGATTTTTGATTGTTTGTGTTATTTCTGCCGGGCCTGTAATGTTTCTGTGTGTCTTTTCTTTATACTGGGTGTTGTAGTTTTTGGCTGGTCTTTCTCTCTTGTCAATTGATTATTGTTTGTGGTGTAGTGTCGTTAGGGTTGCGCTGTACTTGTCGTGCGGCGCCGGACGGCAACAAAAGTATAGCGCAACCCGTAAACGGTATCCGGTATGTGTAGGTGTTTATTTTGTGTGAATTGTATCGGTGACGCCAGATAAATCACAACGTGAGGAAGGGGCAAAATACAAAATAAAGTAAAACAGGGTGGCGACAAAGGTTCGGATTCGGCAAAAATTTGAGCTTCGGATTCGGTTGTGGAAAAGCCGAATCGAACAAAGTTCGGCAATATGTTTTTTCATTTTTAAGCAATGAAATTTGTAAATACCTTGCTATAAAAATCAATATTTTTTTATTGCAGGTGAGAAATCTCAGAACTGATGTCGGGACGAAATATATTAACGTATCAAAAGTTATACGGCTGGCATTGCGTTGATATTCTAAAACAAATTATAGATATATATGTGTATATATAATTTGTGTAACTTTTTGATAAAAAATATTTTGGGTTCATAGAGAATGGATTTTTTAAGAAAACTTAATTTTGTATCTGAAATGATCATGGAAAGTTATATGAGAAGCAGTTTAAATCGTCAAAATTTTTGTTGAAATCCGACAATCCGGCATATAAATCTTTTAGTAAAAGCCGATAAATTATTATCATCTGACCAAAGAAGTAACAGTTCCGTGTTGCGACAGGCTGTGTCCCTCCCTGACTTCTGTCGCCCGATGCGGCCCGGGCGCGAAGATGTAGTTAAAATAAAGTTTATCTGTCGTCGCCTGAATGGCACCAGAGAAAAAGACAGAACATCATAGCGAGAGACGATACGAGCATGAAAGCGAGCGTTTTGAGATTTTTTATAAATTGGACCAACAGAGAGACAAGGCTGTCACTGGTTGGGCGAAGATGGTCTCTGATTTGGCTATGGCCCTGCTTACTGTGTACACCACAATTTATATATATATAAATATATATGTGTATGTATATGTATATGTGTATGTATATGTATATGTATATGTATAGGTATATGTATATGTATACCTATACCTATACCTATACCTATATGTATATGTAATACATATATAGGCCCATGTTACTTTCAGTGGCGTCCTGGTTTCTGGGGGCTATAAAAGTGTAGGTATAGATTCTGGATTACATTTTTTGCTTAGGCTTAGGCTTAGGAACACGCTTAATCTACTGTTACGCCCCTTAAAGTAACATTGGCTTTGATATATGTATGTATATGTGTATATGTATATATTGTTGTTATGTGTATACCAAATAGGCGCGTAGCCAGGAGTTCATTTGATGAAAGGGGGTATTATTTGATTCAAAAGTTTGGCGATTTTTTGTTTACTCCACAGATGGTTTCTATTCTAAATTATGTTTTTTTTTAGTTTACCACAAAATTTAGAGACGAATATATTCATGCGGTTCCGCCTTGTATATACGTATGCTTCTGATGACACCAATGGCGGATCCATGGGGGGGCACCCCGACCGTGCCCCCCAACAGCATAATTTTGCCCCCCCCCCTATTTTGAAATCCTGGATCCGCCACTGGATGACACCAAAGGATTATAATATGGGTGTTGCGTCAGAGAGCGAATGGCAAACATATGACTGTAGTTTTTGTATGTTCACTAGTGTCATGTTATTTGTGTTCTATTTTGGCCGAAATCGACAGCGTAGCATGATGATATCGTCACAACGGGGGTGGTGTACGTATCGTGATTGGAAGGATAGACACAGGGTAAAATCCTCTTGAAACTTGTGGTGGCAACAAACAAAGCATTTAACAATCGTAGGAGAATAATTGTATGGTTTCGTAGATGTCGGAAAGATTATGTTTTACACGAGGTTATACGTAGTTGTATTCTCACAAGGTATACGGCAAATGCTGGCTACGCAGATGCATGATGCATCAGAGTAGTTTGTGTTAAAAGTCACTTGTGTGTCGTTTTTTTGTTGGCTGCGGGCTGGTGAAACGGTTTGCGATTGTGAACATTGTTGCGTCCATTGATGTGGCAAAGCTTTAATGATTATAAGATCGAAAAGCGGTTGATGCCGGCTCGTCTGCCTGGCTGGCTGGTTTGGTGTGCCGATGATTCCAATGGTAGATTTGGTGTGCCGATGATGCCAATGGCAGATTTGGTGTGCCGATGATGCCAATGGCAGATTTGGTGTGCCGATGATGCCAATGGCAGATTTGGTGTGCCGATGATGCCAATGGCAGATTTGGTGTGCCGATGATGCCAATGGCAGATTTGGTGTGCCGATGATGCCAATGGCAGATTTGGTGTGCCGATGATGCCAATGGCAGATTTGGTGTGCCGATGATGCCAATGGCAGATTTGGTGTGCCGATGATGCCAATGGCAGATTTGGTGTGCCGATGATGCCAATGGCAGATTAGGTGTGCCGATGATGCCAATGGCAGATTTGGTGTGCCGATGATGCCAATGGCAGATTTGGTGTGCCGATGATGCCAATGGCAGATTTGGTGTGCCGATGATGCCAATGGCAGATTTGGTGTGCCGATGATGCCAATGGCAGATTTGGTGTGCCGATGATGCCAATGGCAGATTAGGTGTGCCGATGATGCCAATGGCAGATTTAGAATGTTGTACAAAGGGGGGCAGGGGCGGAAACAATAATAGTGAGGAATAGCGTGTGAGTCAAGCGAGCGAGAAGTCAAACGCAATTTTAGTATTACACCTTTATGCAAAATGTTGGGATTGATCCGTGTTGTCGGGACCTAGGACGGGATGTCCGCTCCGTTAGTTCAGCCAGTGGGACGATAGCTAGGATTTCAGTTAGTTCGGACGCTTAATATCTCTAGGAATAAGAATTTTTTATCTCTGGAATCTCGAACATTATTCTAAAGTCTCTGGTTCGAGGTGGAGTTTTCGGGTATCACTGAAAATTTTGAGAGGGGATGTATTGTTTCAATGCCTCCCCTTTTATACAACGCCTATTGATGACGCGAACGAGTTAAGTTCAATCTGTTCGCAATGAATTGAGCGCATTGTTTGCGTTTGAGTTGCCTTTACTGTTGTACCAATTTTGAGATCTGCAATTGCAGCACTTTGTCAGTTTGAAAACCTATCGCTAACTGATGATACGTGCTATACGCATTTGAGAATATGGGCCCAGATTTTAAAAAGAAACGGATTATGGCGATTTTGAATAGTTTCGAAAACGGGGTTTATTGTGTGGTCGACTGAAACTTTATAAAAATGTTTGAATTACAATAATCACAAAGGGGAAGGTCGATCCCTAAATCCCACCGTCCTGGCTACAACGGTGTTGACTACTGGCGTTCGTGGATGGAAATCAACGCTAAAAGTATGCTTTGATAGTGGCGTTCAACTGGATAGGATGAAACTGTGTAAGCAGTTTAAGCGTTTAGGCTTTGCGCTGAGTTGGACTGTTTTTGTAATTGTTGAAGATAAACGTTGTAGCAGGGTGCAGTCGGAATTCCGATTCCGATTGCACAATCAATCGGAATCGGAATTTCTCCACATTTTAATTTTAGGCCTACTTATTGTGATATGTTGTATAAAAATTCTGCATTATTTATGTATTAAATTGTTTTCGATGAGTTAACTTATCAATAATTGATTGTAGTTTAGTTTTACAGAGCTAAAAAATGATTGCCAATTTGTTCATGCGACGTTTTGGAGAATTGTTGCCAGCCAACAGACACCATAAATCAATATTATATATACTTACTTGTTAATACAAATTATCCGTATTCTGTATTATCACCAAATTTGTAGTTCCGATTCTGGTATAAATTTGCTGTTGCTGTTCCGATTTCGATTCCGGTAGAAACCAGTTAGGCTTTGCTCGTATAGTCGCAAAATTTGTAGTTCCGATTCTGGTATAAATTTGCTGTTGCTGTTCCGATTTCGATTCCGGTATAAACCAGTTACGCTTTGCTCCCTGCCGTATAGTCACAAAATTTGTAGTTCCGATTCCGATTGCGGTATAATCCAGTTGCGCTTTGCATCCTGCCTTGTATTCAGATGAACAATTTGGGTAGGGGATTGTGGACCAAAACAACTTAGGGAGAATGCGAGGAAGTTTTTGATGATCCATAAGCGTGGCTGATCCGCCGGACCTAAACCCTGACTACCGGCTTATCGCTACATCAAAACACGGGAGAGGGCGTATACAAGGTGAAGAAGAGAGTAATAAGCTGGATATCTTAGACCCAGGGTGCAACCGGAATTACAATTTACCGGAACCGGAACCGGAATTTGAAAATTTTACCGGAACCGGAAAGTGAAAAATGCATTTCACCAAAAATTTCATTTTAATCTTATTTTTTGCTCTATTATTTGTGAAATAACCTTAGTCGAACATAGGTATTTATTTTATTTGTTGTATTTTAGATTTTCATCATCGACTGAAGTGAAATCCACCATCAATGGCTTATATTCGGAGTACAAGTGGCTTTCAAAAGAGATTCCTAAAAATTAGCAAAGTTAAGAAAACGGCCAAATTATAATACCGGAATTTTTAAATCCGGTAAAAATTTACCGGAACCGGAAGGTGAAAAAATGCCGGAACCGGAATTCCGGTTGCACCCTGCTTAGACCCCGAAGTTTTTGAGTGACGAAAATAAACGCACTGTAGCAAGCGTCTTTAAGTCAAGATGATTTCCTTCGTTTGTAAAAAAAGTTTCAAATGAAACTATATTTTTCTCCTCGTAGAAAATTGTCAATCTTGCTTGTTAGTCATCGAAAACCCTGGTATGACCCTCTGGAAAATGTTTATTGCTTTATCAAGGTGACCTGGTTACACCGTGGCTACGGGCCGGACACCGGTGATATTTTTGTCATCCTATGGGTTGCGCTATACTTGACGTCCGGCGCCGTCCGTCACGATACGTTATCGTACGGGAGTCATTTGCGTACGATACCGCATGGTGACGGACGGCGTCGTACGGATGACGGACGGCGCCGTACGGGTGACGGACGGCCCGTCCGTCAAAAAAGTATAGCGCAACCCTATCCGTATCATTATGCACAGATATTGGTGATAATAATAAAGTATGCAATGCATACCAAAGCATTGAATATATATGTGTATATGCAAACATATGTTTCATGTAAGTCGGATCAAATTACAAGCCAAACTGTAGGATGGGTAAACAGGCCGATGAACATTGGTGTGTATTGCATGAAAGTGATTTTTAGTAGGTTCCGAAAAGTTAGTGGTTTACCAATTAATATATTCGTTTTATATACTCACATGTTGTGGTTCAACAATTATAGGTCTGGCTTGCTCCTGCCTCGACAAAAATTATCGACCGTTGGTCATAGGTTTTGCCCGGACGGTTCGGCAGTTTCAGTGGTGTTTTTTACGTTTCTGTTATTGATGTGATGATGCCAACATCGGAACAACTATAAACCAGGGTGGCAACAAAGGTTCGGGGTTCGAATTCGGCAAAAATTAGAGGGTCTGATTCGGATACGGATTCGGTTGTGGAAAAGCCGAAGCCAACAAAGTTCAGCAATATGTTTTTCATTTTTAAGCAATAAAATTTTTAAATACCTTGCTATAAAAATCAATATTTTTTTATTTCAGGTGAGAAATCTCAGAACTGACGTCGGGACGAAATATATTAACGTATCAAAAGTTATACGGCTGGCATTGTGTTGATATTCTGAAACAATTTTAGATATATATGAAATTTGCAACATGCAGGATTCGGTTTCGGATTCGGCAAATTAGCACTGGATTCGGATTCGGCTTGGGATTCGGCAAATTAGCACTGGATTCGGATTCGGCTTGGGATTCGGCAAATTAGCACTGGATTCGGATTCGGATTCAGTCAAATCGTAAATTCGGTGCCCCCCTGCTATAAACGGTTATAATTTAATGAGAGCGGCTCAGTTCGATTAATTTTTTCAAACA